>JAVJIF010008542.1:0-140920 GCA_038442645.1 Agave tequilana
CGGATTTTGGAAATTGTTGGAGAATTTGGGCCTAGTTTGATCATTGTTACTTTGGCCCCATGACAAATTGGGATGGTTTCTCTAACCGGGATTGTTGGCAGGCGGATTGTTGGTGGGCCTTGTGAAGGGTGCACTCATGTGTTCGGGCAAGCTTTGATGCGCGATAAAGACGGGACATTCCTCGAACACATGGTTCATATTTTGACAATAAGTACAGCCCACCGAAGATGTTGGGCTGACTTGGTTCACAGAGACTGGTTCTTTAGTTTCAAGAGCCTCAAGTCTTCGCATAACAGCAGCTAACTTAGCATCGGTTGCTATGTTTGGCCTCAATGGAATGGATACCTCCTTTAGAAGAAGTAGGGTCATTAGTCCTAAGTTTTTCCGGAGTAGGTTCCCATTGGATGGTATTTTCAGCTAATTGCTCATAAATAACCATCCATCAGTTTCGTCCTTTTTCAGAAATCCTCCTTGGCACATGGATTCTAACAATGTCTTAGTTTGATATTCTAATCCATCATATAGAACTTGGCAAAGTCGCCATTTCTCTATCCCATGGTGAGGGCATTGGGCAAGGAGGTCCTTGAAACGTTCAAATATTTTCCAAAAGGTTCATTGGCTGTTTGCTTAAACTGTAAGATATTCTTCCTAATCAGTGCAGTCTTGTGGACGGGATAAAATTTTTTTAAGAATGCCTTAACAAAATTATCCCACGAAGATATTGAACCGGCCTCTAGACTGTAGAGCCATTTCTTTGCTAAATCCTTCAAAGCAAGGGGACAAACCTAAGTTTGATGTCATCTTTTCCTAACTTAGGAATATTCATCATGAGACATACTTCCTCAAGCGGGTCGTGATCCTCAGGGAAGGATGCGATGCAAAGCTTTTCGACCCGATTCCTCTTTAACTTCAAAATAAGAGAAGAAGTGATTAGATTTGAGATATATGATATGAAAGATGTGGCTTTGCTGATCTTCTACCACAACCCTATGCAAGTAAGGGGCTTGATCTTCATCTTAAGATGTACATGATTCACCCTAGGTTATTACAAATAATTCAAGCAAGAAAATTTAAATAAAAGATTCTAACTAAGTTACATTATTTAAAAGCCAAGCTATGGTTCATCCTAACATCTAGGACAGCATAAATTTGAGATTCATCAGTCGACCGAGACGGTCAACCGACCACTGGTACGGTCGACCGTCTGGTCGACCGCCAGAGCCTGGCAGGAAAAATATCAGGATTTAAATACTTGTTTTTTTGGCTATTAAAAAAATCCCATAAAATACATATAAATTCCACAAAAATCAGTTCTTATTATATCTTTAAAATACAAATATGTGTGAAAAAATTCAACACATATATCAAACAATTTGAACCATTTTTGTGTCCTTGAAAATTTGCCTTAACCAAAAATCGTATTTTCTGAAACTAGGATTTTTGAAATTGAAATCCGATTTCTCCAAAACTCATATAAATTCAAAAACATGATATTGAAACAACTGTGAAGCATCTTGTATATGGATAGAATCCAATATGCATATAAAGATTTATATCTATGTTTTTGACATTAAATCTGAAAATAAGTTTTGTTTAAATGCAAAACTCCAAACACATGAATAGGCTTATCAAAATAAGTTTTTCTAAGTATATGAAGCATAGATGTATATAGATCAAATCTAATATACCTTAAACTATATAAACTTGTTTTGATTCTATCTATTCATGAAACCAAGATCGGTTAAACAAAAAACAAAAAAATGAAACTTAAAACTTGTGTGTGTATTGTGAACTTGAGCATATCAATACTAACTAATCTTTACACAAAATCTAAACAAAAATTAAACTAAACAAACCGATGTCTTCTTGTAGAACTCCGTCTCCAAATTAACTTGATCCAAACACGATCCAATGAGCTTGACTCCAACCGAATGCTAGATGTAAAATTGACGCTCGAGCTCTTGAATCACCATGTGAAAGCTCAAAACACCTTTGTTGAAGCTAATCACCTACTAATATCTTGATCAAATATCTGAAACTAAATATTACAAGATTATTAGTAAACTATAACTACATGAGTTTATCATCATCATAACTAGAGTGAAGGGCCTCTGGGCCAACACGGGGGAGGTTGTTGTATGAATCCGACCACAAGCTAATCGGCCAGGTAGGGACAAAATATAGTGGACAGCATCCGTGCGTAAGCTGTTGGGCCCAAAGGCCTTCCACCCTAGTTTTGATGATGATTAACTCATGTAGTTATGTTTACTAATAATCTTGTATTGTTTAAGTTTCAGATCATTAACCAAGATATTAGTTGGTGATTAGCTTCAACAAGGTGTTTGGAAGCTTATCTTGGTGATTCCGGTGCCAAAGCTTAAAGATCATACCTTTGCACTCGGTGGATCGCGTGTGGGAGCAAGTCTACTTGAAGATGGAAGATCGTCAAGAGACTTAGGTATCCTAGTTTAGATAGTGTGTTTTAGATTCATTTGTAAAGCTTAGTATAGTTGATATGCTCAAGTGCACAAACACACACGTTTTTATGATTTGGATTTTGGTTTTCATGAATAGTTTGATCAAAACTAAGTTCACATGTTTTATATGTATATTAGATGTACTCTATATACATACATGCTTATATGACTTATACAAACTTAGTTTGACGTACCTATTCATGTAGTTTTATGTTTTGGTATAAAACATATTTTTGAAATTAAAGAACAAAAACTGTGATATATTTTGTGAATGTATATTGGACCTATGTCCATATGCATCATGCTTAATAATGTTCAAATATCATGTTTTTGTATTTCTATAAAGTTATAGGAAAATCAGATTTCCTATTGAAAAGCCAAGTTTGATAAAAATACAAGAGTTTGTTTTTGATAAAAATGAGAAGAAACAAAAATGATTTCATATGCTTGATATTTGAGTAGAAATGATTATCACATATTTATATATCAATGCAATATGGTAAAAATATTTTTGGGAATTTTTACAAGTGTTAAAAGATTTTTTAACAAAATATTTTTTCCCAGTTTTTCAGACCTGGTGCTGGCTGTCAGGCCAGTTCGGTCGACTGGGCGGTCGACCGAATCAAGGTCCGGTCGACCGTGCAGTCGACCGACGTGCACAGACTTGTGCACGTCTGCAGTACAGTGGTCCGGTCGACCGGACGGTCGACCGCTGCAGAGAGCTCTGCTCTCTGTTTGTTTCGGTCGACTGGGCGGTCGACCGGAGGTTCCAACGGGTCATAATATGACCGTTGGACGGTCGACCGGCCGGTCGACCGTTAGGCCAGTCAGGCTGACACGTCAGCCTAACGGCTAGTTTTTCCTAGGGGCTATATATACCTCATTTCTCCATTGTTTTGAAAAAGATTTTTAGAGCTAAAAATTTCAGACTTTCTCTAGTGTTTAAAAGAGTTTTTAAAAGAGTTTTTAAGCCAAAAGGATTTCTTCTTATTTGTTTTTGGGTTTTTGGAAAATCAAAGAAAGCTAGGGTTTTGGGAGATTGTTTTGTTTTTCATTTTCTATCTTTTACAAGTGATTTCCCAGTAGTTTTTCTTTGTTGCTGGTTTCCAAAAACACCTTGTTTCCACACTTGAGCTATCATACTATCCTAATCTATTAGGAACTTTGTTTTGTGGAAAAGAGAGAAAAAGAGAAGTGTTTGAGGTTAAGCTTCTTATTTGTAAACCCTCCTTGCTTTTGTGAATCCCTCTTCGGTAGAGGTGATCGGAGTGGTATTGGTTTGGATCCCTCTTTGGTGGAGGTGATTGTGTTTATTGTGAGCCTCTTCGGTAGAGGTTGTTGTTGTTATTGTTTGTTGTTGGCTACGGGCCGTATCCCTCTTCGGTAGAGGTGGATTGTGGTTGTATAGCCTCGGTGGCTTTGTAAGGTTGAGAGAGGAGTTCGGTACTCCTATAGTGGATTGGAAATCCTACACGGTGGTGTAGGCGGGGATGTAGAGTTGGGTACTCGAACCTCGAAACAAATCTTTGTGTTAGCGTTTGATCCAATTTCTCTCAACTTTACTCTCTTTACTTTGTGCAAGCATCATTTCATACAAGCATCATTCTTTCATTGCATACATAACTTATACATTGCTTGTGTTGCCTTGCATCTCTTATATTGCAATTCATTCTTATATGCTTGGCTTGATTGTGTGTATTGCTTGGATAGCTTGTGTGTGTGTGCCTAACTTATACTCATCCAACAAGAGCTTCACATAGCACCTCAACCCATTTAAAGGGAATCAAGGGGAGTTAGTCCAGAGCCTCGCAAGGGGAATTCGGCTACACTTGTTGTATTGTATTAGTTTGTGCATAATTTGCATTAGCTTCCGTCATTAGCGCACTTAGTTTTGAAATTTGTTTTAGATTAGCACTAACACCTATTCACCCCCCCCTCTAGGTGTCTTTTTCAATTGGTATCAGAGCTAGTGCTCCTGATACTTAGGCTTAACATCCTAAGAGTGAGATCCATTTGCTTGCTAATCTATTGTTTGCATTTGCTTGTTTGCACACATTTAGTTTACCATGGCCTTCATGACCCCACCTATGTATGACCCTTCCAACATTCATGTTTGGAAGATTAGGATGACCGTTTATTTGCAAACCCTAGGTCATAAAGTTTATCTTGCTATTACCAAGGAATCCTTCCTTAGTGATCGTAATCATATAGGGGCCAATGCACAAGCCCTAGAGGCCATTAGAAGCACTTTATCTAAAGATTATCTTTTATGTGTTTCTAACTTTGATTCCACTTTTGTAGTGTGGAACAAATTGACAACCACCAACACCTCCAAGCTTCAAGTCCAAATCCAACAAGAAGAGGAATCTAGTGGAGAATCCGAACCACAACAATGCTATATGGTCCAAGGAAATGACTCCCTTGAGGTACACTCGGAAACTCAACTAGATAGTAATGATTGTGCTAGTTCTTCAAATGATTGTGTTGATTCCCATGCTTTGAATGAAGAACTATCCATAGTTTGTGAAAAATTAATAGAAAACTATAAAGTTTTGAAAAAGAAGAGTCTAGGCATTAATAATGAAAATAAAAATTTGATTGCTAGACTTGATGTTGTTTTGCAAGAGAAAGAGGAGATTGCTAATGAGAGGGATTCATTAAAATCTCAACTTGATCTTGCACTTAAAGAAAATGAGTTTTTGAAAAATAAAAATGATTGCCATGTTCTTTTGAAGAAAAAAGATAACTTGTCTTCAAAAGTTGATTTTATTTTAAAAGAGAATGTTGATTTGAAAAATAAAATTATTTCCATTTCAAATGATTTAGATGTGTGTTTGAAGAAAAATATTGTTTTGAAAAATAAATTGATGAACATGTTTGCCATGCTAGGGTAGTATCACACACTTCACCTATTGCATGCTCCACTTCTTCTACAATTCAAAATGATATAAATTTGTTAAAGAAGAAAATGGATTGTTTGGGCTCCACTATGAGCCAATGTGCCATGAACCATTCACGCTTGGAATCCTTGGTTCGAAAGAAACAAGCTCCATCTTCTATGCATGCACACCCTCCACGGCATACACATGCTCCTCACGGACACCATCACACGTATGCTCATATGTACACTTGTACACATTGTGGACGTAAGGGCCACCTTGCTAAATTTTGTTTTGATAGATTAAATATTGATAATTTAGCAAAGAAATTTGTTTGGGTTAGAGAAGGTACTAACCCCCATAGACCCAAAAGAGTATGGGTACCAAAGACCACCCCTCCTATTGTTTTTGATGTAGGTGTGGGCTCTCACATGACGTGAGAGTGATGACACCTTGGAGTGGATGCGTTCCGGACTTAAAGGAAATCATTTGGATGCATCACTTTCAAGGGAAGATTTGGTGGAGAGGACCACCACGTTTTGGAGACAAGGAAAGTTGCTTCTTCGGTTTTGGTAACTATCCTAACTCCTCATTTATTGTTTACATGCTTTCAATATTCATGTTTATAGCATGTTTTGATGTCTATGGATTAGTATGTTCATTCCATGTTTATTAGATCCTTGACATACATGTATAGTATTTGAGACACACTTGCTTATATGAACCCATATTTAGTGTTCTCACCTTTTGTTTAAGCTATAATGTACATCATGAATCTAATACATGTGAATTTACATAGTAATCATGTTTTAGTTTTCTCATGATGATTTTTTTTTGTTGTTTTATGCTTTATGTGGTATAAACTAGTTTAGATGTAGATTTTATCAAAACTTGCATGTATGCATGTACACATAGTGAGAACAAATTGACTTTTATATGTTTGCACTTCATGCTCATTTGTACCCACTATATGCACATGTATAAGCTAGTTTTGATGATTCCTTCATTTATACTTGCTATGCCTATTTTCATTTTTTTTACTTCATGTATATGTATTTTGAATTCAAACCTAATAAATATACATGCATACCCCTTGAGTCATTTGCCTTTCATGCAAATATTTATTATGGACTCAAAGTGTGTTTAAGGGATATGTATGTATACTTCTTGTGTTGACAAATCATACATATACCTTGAAAAGAATTGGTATCAAATTGTTTTAATGAAAAGCTAAATTTTCATACTTTTCATGCTTTTCATGTTTTCTTTGAATTGGTATTTAAACTTCATGTATATGTTTACCTTGTCCAAACTATTAGATATACATGAATATCCTTTTTGAGCCACGTGCCTTCATGCATATATCCTTGTGGACTCGTTTGTATCTTGGATATGTATGTATACTTTGGTTTGTATTAGACATACATATGCCTTGAAGATTAAATAATATTAATTTTTTAGTTTTCTTGTTTAAAGGAAGAATTGAGCTTAATTGAACAAATTTTCATGATTGTGATCTCCATACTTGACTTGTACACTCACATTTATTATTTGCTCATGTTTTGTTTTCATGAGACATTTTTATGCTTAATTGGATTAGAGTGTTGATTATCATGTGGATTTCATTTTTATGAAAAATGATTTGTATTTATTCCTTGCTTGAAGGATTTCGTACTAGTTAACAAAACTTTTCATTTTAACTAGTTCATATTCTTCGTTATAATATGAGATATACACTTGACCCTATTCTTTCAATTGGTATCATTGAACACTTTCAATTGGTATCAATTTTTGATCTTTTTGTATACTCATATATGTTTTGTATATGAATGCTTACTCTTTCAAGAATATCAATATCAATTGGTATCTAATTTTCATATGTATATATACTTGTTTATGCTAAGCTTGAAAAATTTCTATTGTTTGATTTGTTTTCAATTGGTATCATATGTTTAAAAGAACACATTTCTCTTAATGATATCAAGATGTTTATGTTAAATATTTTAAATTGGTATCTCAAATTTTGTTTAAGAAAAACATATTTATTTTACATTGCCTATATGCGTATAAATTCATGTTGAGTGTATCTTGTATTGAAGAGCTTGACAACTCTTCCTTATGTGGTACACGTGTGTAGGGGGAGCTTCACATCTCCTTTTATGCATTACATATTTTGTGTTATGTGAATTAGGGTGTGTCTTCCTTTCTTCATGTAACTCATATGTGTAGGGAAGCTAACTTAGCGTCTTCCTCTTCATGAATGTATATAGCATATAACATTTATTAATCTTTGTTTATCTTCATTTGGTATCAAGATGCTTCATTGACATATTTTTAATTGATATCATGTTTGTAGTCACCCCTTATTGACTTTGTTTTTGTTTTAGACAAAAAGGGGAGACCATTGTTTGCATTGTTTTGATTGACACAAAAAGGGGGAGAAAAATTTTTACCCCTCATTTTATTTATAGTTTTTGGATGTTTACCCCTTTGTTGATGATTGACAAAAAGGGGGAGAATTATTTGAGAGTTTAACATGCATATGCATAGTTTTGTTTTTGCATATATTAAGTTTAATATAGTTTAATGTATGTTTATTGGTATCTAGAGCATCTAGAAAATGTTTATTTGTTAATTGGTATCTAGAGCATGCTTTGCTTTAAATATTTCATTGGTATCTAGAACCTTTATTGTTTATGCATATTTGTGCATTCATGATTTTTTTTTAAGAGCCTTCATTACATATTATTATGTTTATTTGGCTATGCATGAGTTAAGGGGGAGCTTCCTTGAAGCTTTACTTTAATCCATGCATATATAACTCCATGAGTTTTGTCATCATCAAAAAGGGGGAGATTGTTGGGCCCAAAGGCCTTCCACCCTAGTTTTGATGATGATTAACTCATGTAGTTATGTTTACTAATAATCTTGTATTGTTTAAGTTTCAGATCATTAACCAAGATATTAGTTGGTGATTAGCTTCAACAAGGTGTTTGGAAGCTTATCTTGGTGATTCCGGTGCCAAAGCTTAAAGATCATACCTTTGCACTTGGTGGATCGCGTGTGGGAGCAAGTCTACTTGAAGATGGAAGATCGTCAAGAGACTTAGGTATCCTAGTTTAGATAGTGTGTTTTAGATCCATTTGTAAAGCTTAGTATAGTTGATATGCTCAAGTGCACAAACACACACGTTTTTATGATTTGGATTTTGGTTTTCATGAATAGTTTGATCAAAACCAAGTTTACATGTTTTATATGTATATTAGATGTACTCTATATACATACATGCTTATATGACTTATACAAACTTAGTTTGACGTACCTATTCATGTAGTTTTATGTTTTGGTATAAAACATATTTTTGAAATTAAAGAACAAAAACTGTGATATATTTTGTGAATGTATATTGGACCTATGTCCATATGCATCATGCTTAATAATGTTCAAATATCATGTTTTTGTATTTCTATAAAGTTTTAGGAAAATCAGATTTCCTATTGAAAAGCCAAGTTTGATAAAAATACAAGAGTTTGTTTTTGATAAAAATGAGAAGAAATAAAAATGATTTCATATGCTTGATATTTGAGTAGAAATGATTATCACATATTTATATATCAATGCAATATGGTAAAAAAATTTTTGGGAATTTTTACAAGTGTTAAAAGATTTTTTAACAAAATATTTTTTCCCAGTTTTTCAGACCTGGTGCTGGCTGTCAGGCCAGTTCGGTCGACTGGGCGGTCGACCGAATCAAGGTCCGGTCGACCGTGCAGTCGACCGACGTGTACAGACTTGTGCACGTCTGCAGCACAGTGGTCCGGTCGACCGGACGGTCGACCGCTGCAGAGAGCTCTGCTCTCTGTTTGTTTCGGTCGACCGGGCGGTCGACCGGAGGTTCCAACGGGTCATAATATGACCGTTGGACGGTCGACCGGCCGGTCGACCGTTAGGCCAGTCAGGCTGACACGTCAGCCTAACGGTTAGTTTTTCCTAGGGGCTATATATACCCCATTTCTCCATTGTTTTGAAAAAGATTTTAGAGCTAAAAATTCCAGACTTTCTCTAGTGTTTAAAAGAGTTTTTAAAAGAGTTTTTAAGCCAAAAGGATTTTTTATTTGTTTTTGGGTTTTGAAAAATCAAAGAAAGCTAGGGTTTTGGGAGATTGTTTTGTTTTTCATTTTCTATGTTTACAAGTGATTTCCCAAGTAGTTTTTCTTTGTTGCTGGTTTTCAAAAACACCTTGTTTCCACACTTGAGCTATCATACTATCCTAATCTATTAGGAACTTTGTTTTGTGGAAAGAGAGAAAAAGAGAAGTGTTTGAGGTTAAGCCTCTTATTTGTAAACCCTCCTTACTTTTGTGAATCCCTCTTCGGTAGAGGTGATCGGAGTGGTATTGATTTGGATCCCTCTTTGGTGGAGGTGATTGTGTTTGTTGTGAGCCTCTTCGGTAGAGGTTGTTGTTGTTATTGTTTGTTGTTGGCTACGGGCCGTATCCCTCTTCGGTAGAGGTGGATTGTGGTTGTATAGCCTTGGTGGCTTTGTAAGGTTGAGAGAGGAGTTCGGTACTCCTATAGTGGATTGGAAATCCTACACGGTGGTGTAGGCGGGGATGTAGAGTTGGGTACTCGAACCTCGAAACAAATCTTTGTGTTAGCGTTTGATCCAATTTCTCTCAACTTTACTCTCTTTACTTTGTGCAAGCATCATTTCATACAAGCATCATTCTTTCATTGCATACATAACTTATACATTGCTTGTGTTGCCTTGCATCTCTTATATTGCAATTCATTCTTATATGCTTGGCTTGATTGTGTGTATTGCTTGGATAGCTTGTGTGTGTGTGCCTAACTTATACTCATCCAACAAGAGCTTCACATAGCACCTCAACCCATTTAAAGGGGAATCAAGGGGAGTTAGTCCAGAGCCTCGCAAGGGGAATTCGGCTACACTTGTTGTATTGTATTAGTTTGTGCATAATTTGCATTAGCTTCCGTCATTAGCGCACTTAGTTTTGAAATTTGTTTTAGATTAGCACTAACACCTATTCACCCCCCCTCTAGGTGTCTTTTTCATAAGCAACGGGCCTTAATTACGCCAAACCATGGTATCTTTGAGGCGTAACCTCTTAATCCCTAACCTTAGATACCGAGTTTACAAGAGTAAGATTCAAAATAAGTTCCACCCTCGGTCAATCTCTTAATGAGTCTGAGATGTCCCTAGGGGCCAACGTCTATCAATTTTTATTATGATTTGGGTTGTGTGAGTGGGGAGGTGGTTTTTGGGCTAAGGAAGGGTGATGAAATCCCCACCTTATCTTTTATGGGTTTTGCCCTTAATTTGAATTTGTGCAAGTGTGCAATATAGAAAAGAATATAAAATAAAGCGATAAATCACCTACTTTGTCCTATGCTATATGCAATACCATATGTAGACCTCAATCCAGATCACAACAATAGAACAAAATACAGTATATTAGAATTGAATTGAAACATGCCTAAATGCAAATGTCTAAATCGTTTTAAAAGCGTCCAAATACCGTATTTTAGTTCTTTAATTTATTACACTGTGTATGCAATCAAAGCAGGAAAGTAATAATGCAGATTAACTAACTATTACAATATGCACATCCTAACAAAAAAAGAGAAACATTTGCCACAAAATTGTCTCGTTTGGGCGGCTAACGTTGCGCGGATTTTCTTTGAAAACTGAGTCCCTGCTTTCAGGAGCAGGGAGCTACATGCTAATTGGGTTTTGCAATATTAAGTTTCTGTAATTTTTCACCTGCACACCAAAACAGAGAAGACAATGTTAACAAAAGCATGAAATCTAAACCATTCCCGTTCCCCGACAACGGCACCAAAAATTTGATTGGGGCGGAACCAGCACTCGAAAAAGTGTGTTTTAAGAAATCAATCAAAATGGATATGTGCTAATGTTCCCTCGATACTTCCGTTATAGCATTGGCTCAACGGGTCGAATCCATAGGGACGGGAGACGATAGAAGCATTAACAATTTTTATTCACGTGTCGTGTTAACAGTTCTTCTTTGTTTAAAGAATTAGAAAAAGAAAAAGAAATAAATCCAAAAAGTGGTATGTGAGGAGAGCGATGAAAGCTATGTGAAAATAAAAGAGAAGTGGTTTGGAAAATAAAATAGAAAAGAAGATGAAACAAAGGTGAACTAAGAAGTTGGCGGACACATCGATAAGAAGAAGATAAAAGATTTTGAAAATGATTTTTAAAACAAAATAAAGGAAAAACTCATGGCTACTAACTAGTAATTGCTCCACTAACCATGCTACCCTCTTAGTGATAGTTGCCTTACATGGATCCTTGGCCATCACTAATCCTTGGCTTCAAGAGACAATACAGAGCATGCCCCATAAGATTGTTCTTCTACATTCAAACAACACATTCATACCATATGACAAGTTGCAAAATACTATTAAGGGCCTGTTTATTTTGCCGCAAAACGTCGCAAGTCGTAAGTCGTAAAATGAGAATGGAAAAAGTGAACTGTATAGAGAAAAATATATTGTGGTTTACAGTGTTTGGTTAGTAAAGTGAAAGTGTAAATGAAAAAGTATATTGTGTTTTATGGTATTTGGTTGGTAAAGTGAAAGTGTGAATGAGAAAGTATAATGTGTTTTACGGTGTTTGGTTGGTAACTTAAAAGTGTAAGTAGAAAAAATGGCCACAAAATTAACTGTAGAAGTGATTTAAATATTATAAATACTATTAAATTACATATACTATTGAAAATTAAATTGTATTAATAAATTTGAGATAAAATATTAATAATTTTAATATTTTAATTATAATAATAATATTAATAAAATATTAGTAAAAATAGTAAAATATTACTAAAATATTAACTAAATAAATAATTATAAAATTTTAAAAAAATCTAAAGAACATTAATAAAATTTTAAGGATACAAATAAAACATAAATATTAAAAAATCTTAAGAAAAATAATAAAATATAGTTATAATATTTTAATATTATAAAATACTTAAGATTATTATAATATTAAATTTTATTATAATAATATTGTAATATTATAAAAATATAAAATTAACAAAGTAAAACATAATTATAAATTTAATAATAAAATATTATTATGATATTATGATAATGAATTATTAAAATATTAACATAATAAAATATTAATATAAATTTAAAGTATATTATAATATTAATAAAGTAATTATTTATAAATAAATATATTAAATATATAATAATTTTATATTAAAGCATATTATTGTTATATTAATAAAATATTAAATCTAAATAAAATATTAAGAAAATTGGTATAAATATTAATAAAATAATAAAGTATTAAATAACAATATTAAATTAAAATAATAAAATATTAAATATTAAAACAATATTAAAAATAATAAAAAAATAAAAAATTCAAATATAAAATAATTAGGTAAGAAATTAAACACTATTAAAAATATTAAATATTTAATAATATTAAATTATATATTGATTATCAAGTAACTGCTTTGGGACTGCGAGCGTATTACAGGTGGAATTTATATGACCACAAAATTAACTGTAGCAGTTATAAGTGGAAAATTTTGAGTGTAAAAGTGAGATTTATATGACCACAAATTTAACTGTAGCAACTGCAAGTGGGAAATGAGAGTTGTATTTTGCAAGATGTTTTGCAACAAAACAAACAGCGGAAATAGAAAAGAGGTTTTACGACTTGCGATTTTGCAGCCTTTTGCGGGAAAACAAACGGGCCCTAAATCATCAAAATCGGTTAGAGGTGAGCATGAAATAAAATTAGCATTGCAAGTTAGCAAGTTAATGGGTTGGTGTTAGAAATGTTAGAATGTTAGAATCCATCATCATGAGCCATCAATGACTCTTGCAAGAGTAAGGCCTTGTAGAGGCTACTAGATTCATATGGATTGTTAAGTAAGTGGTTAGATGGTTAGTGGTTAGTAGTTAGATTGCCATGAGAAGAAGAGATTAGCCGAACATCATGTAGAAGATGGAGAAGATTACATTGGAGAATAAAGGAGGCACCTTTTCATAGATCATCACCATCTATTACATCAATCCTTCTCTATCTCTCTCTGAATCTCTCAGGCCTACTATAAGATCTAAAAATGAAATAAAAATACAAAAAAAGAAAGGAAGAACACCTACACTGTCCTACACTAAAATATAGAAATCCTAACCTAAAATCAAAACCTGCCTGTGTTTAGGCCAACCCCTGCCCTTTTTATAGGCGAAAGGAGATTCTAGAAGACGAGACGGGGCCACGTGTTGAAAATCAACACGTGGCCCCACCAAATTGCCACGGATCCGTGGCAATTGCCGCGGATCCGTGGCAATACCAGGGATTTAGGTCCCTGGTTTTTGGCAAGATATCCCCGTCGCTTCTAGGTCCTTCTTGGTATATTCATTTTCGGGTAGTTTTGGCCGGATATTCGTCTGACGTGCGCAAAAGTCTAGATTCAATGCATCTTCTAGAAGTTCCCTTGCTTAGCCTCCAAGAAATGTGAAATTAATTACCCAAAAATGGGTTTAATTAAACTCTTATTACTTCTTTGCCTTTAAACTCTTGATTTATCTGCAAGAGAGACCAAAACACGGTTTAGACTGACATTTTATTCATAAATCGGTGGGAAAATGCGATATAATATTGCAGAATTGTAGACTAATCACAATACCAGGGACTAAGTCCCTGGTTTTGGCATGTGGGTTCGTCTGGTCTCGAGAAGCTTTTGTATGGTCTTGGATTTGGGTATTTCGATCCTTATTTTCATCAAATTCTCACCCAACTTCTGCATCCAATGTATTTTCTAGAAGGTCTCTAGCTTGACTTCCAAGTAATAATATTTAATTACTTAAAATTGGGTTTAATTAGGCTCTTATTCTAACTTTTCCTTTGAACTCTTAATTATCTGTAAAATAAACCAAAACACGGTTCAAAAATGATGTTTTATTTATAAACCGGTAGGAAAATATGATATGAAGATGTAGAATCGTAGACTATGTAAGCTATAGGCTAGGGTTTCTTCCATTGTAGTGTAGTATAGTGTAGTGTAGTTTTTTTCCTCTTTTTCTTTTGTATTTTCATTTTATTTTAGATCTTGCAATAGGGGTGAGTTGATTCTGAAGAGAGAGAGAGAGATATTGATGTAATAGAGAGTGACAATCTAGTAAAGGTGTCTCCTTTCTTCTCTATTATAATCTTCTACATCTTCTGCATTATGCTTAGCTAACTTTTCTTCTCATGTCATCTAACTATTAACCATTAACTTGCTAACTTCTTACTTTTTAATTCACATGAATGTAATAACGTCTACTAAGTTTTGCTCTTGCAAGAGCCATTAATGGTTATGATGGTTGATTCTAGCACTCTAACATTTAATTACTAACAAGCTAACTTACAATATCTTCTTTATGTCTTGCTCATCTCTACTTGATTTTGATGATATAATAGTAGCTTGCACCTTGCTGTGTGGATTGAATGTTAAAGAACAATCTATGTGCCATGCTTTGCAATGTTCTTAATGCTAAGGACTAGTGATGGTTAATGATCCATGTGAGGGAACTATCACTAAGAAGTTAGCATATTAGTATAGCAATTAGTAGTTAGTAACCATGAGTTTTCTTTTATCGTTTTTCTTCTTTTCTTTATTTAAAAACTATTTCCAGAACTTTTTTTTATCATTTTTCTACCGTTATTTTCACCATCTTCTTAGTTCACCTTTGTTTTCATCTTTGTTAGAACAAATTAAATCTTCGTTTCTATTTTCCAAATCACATCACCACACTTTCACTTTGTATTTCACTTCACTTGTTCCTTGTTTTTACTTCACCTCTATTTTCTTGTTTTGTTTTACAGTTCCCACAACCACTTCTCTATTATTTTTACTTTGTCAATTTCATCGCCTTCTCCACCTATCATTTCTTGTTTTCTTTTCCTTTTCTTTTCTCATTCTTTAACAAAGGAGACCTGTTAACAACTTACGTGAACGAACTGTTAATGCATCGCCTCCCATCCCTGTGGATTCGACCCATGTGGCCATCTGCTATAACAGAAGTATCGAGAAAGCCAAAGCACACACATTTTTACACTGATTTCAAAATACACATTTTCAAGTACTGGTTTTACCCCGATCAAAAAAAATAGCGCCGTTGCCAGGGATGGGAATGGTTTGAATCACGTTTTTGTTAATATTTTCTTCTTTATTTTGGTATGCATGTTAATTTTTATAGAACTGAGCATAGCAGAACTTTACACTTGCTTGCATCTCCTTGCTCTCGAAAGCAGGGACCCTGCTTACATAAAATTGCCGCAAAAGCCGAGAATTGCCACGGAAATGCGGCCAATTTTTGGGCATTGATTTCTATATTTTGCATGACTGCTCAAAATATCATGTCATGATGTATTCTGTTATCTATTTTCATCTTTGATAGCCTACACACTGCAATAATTAAGAGCTAAAATGAGTAACTGGACGCTTTTAATACAATTTAGACATTTGCATCATAGGCAAGTGCTAATTTCATTCTAATACACTGTATTTTGTTCTATTATTGTGATCTGAACTGAGCTGTACATATGGCATTTCATATAGCGTAGGACAAACACGTGAGTGATTTACTCGCTTTATGTGTTATTCTTGTCTATATTTAGCACTTGTAAGAATTGGACTTAAGGGCATAACCCAATACAAGATAAGTTGGGAAAGTCATTACCCTTCCTTAGCCCAAAAATCACCTCCCCACTAACACAACCCAAACCGTAAAAAAAATTGATAGACGTTGGCCCCTAGGGACATCTCGAACTCATTAAAAGATTGACTGAGGGTGAAACTTGTGAGAACCATACTCTTGCCAAATCGGTGTCTGTGGTTGGGGATTAGAGGTTAGGCCTCGAAGATCTAGTGGTTTGGCGTAATTAAGGCCCGTTACTTAAGCACGGATACCTCCCACCGCATTTTGCCCATACCTGGCCGATTACTCGTAGTCGGGTTCATACAATAACTTTCCCCGGGTAATTGACCAGTTAGGAGTCATCTAGTTCTAGGCCAACTATAGTATATGTTTAGTTTTGATTTTTTTCATCTTTTGTTTTTTTTATTTAATTTTTCTTATTTATTTGTGTTTGTTTGTGAAATGGATTTCAACAACAACTCTTTCAATCCTAATATAAATTCATATTTCACCCCGACCTCATTTGACTCGAATAACTCCAACCCGTCTTTAAATAACATGAACCAATCGAATAGGCCAGCTTGGATTTATCTGACTCAATTGACCATATCTCCAATCTTATGACTATAATTTCTAAAATATTTTTCACTCTTCACAGAGTCAATGTGGATTCACCACCCCCGAGTCAAATTTTCAACCTCTGTGTCCATAATTTCACAATGTTCATTCGCCAATTTTGCTTCCTATACTCTTTTTCTAGAACAACTCATTGAAGAAAAATCTAAGTTAGAAAAGAGTATGGAAGCCGTACAAGTCATGCTTGAATCCCAACAAAACAAGCTCGACTCACAATCTTCATAATTTTTTTAAAACCAACCTTTATACCCATCATTTCAATCACAACAAAATGATGAACCAATCGACTTTGAAAAGATGATTGAAGCCATAACTTAGGTTCAAATCGCTTAAAATTAGGAAATAGATATAATGATCAACACTCTCTATTCCCACCCTTTGACCATTCCTGACGTTGCTAACCATTCTGTTAGGACCCATGAATCATGTTGTTTTGAAAACCAAGCTTTAATTTCAGCACACCCATTTGAACTTGATAAAAATCAAAATTTTGAGAATCACATTGATATTTTGCAAGTCATCCCTTTCCTGAGATTGAACTTGAGCATGAATGTGATCCTGAACCTCAACTTGATAATTTAATTTCACTTCTTGACTTAATAATGACTTAGATTTTTTTTACCCGATTTTCATCACTTCCCCGAGTCAGTATTGGATCATGTTCCAGTCCAACGTGAAATTGAATCACCAATCTTTTATAATCATCATATTGAACTTGACCAATATTATACTTTTGAAAATCTCATTTATAGATTGACAAGTTCTCATTTTTTTAAAATTGAACTTAATCAATAATGTGACCCAGATTCTCAAATTTGTGATCCAGCTTAAATTCTTGAATTAATATTGACTCCTGTTTTATTACCCAACTTGAGCAACATTCTAGAGTCTATTTTGATTCTCATGCTGTCATTCTTGAAGTTGATCACCAATCTTAGAAAGCAATATTCCATTGTGGGGAATTGAATGTGGACTAGAGTTTCAAATACTTGATTTGGACCCACTTTCTGAACAAATCTCGACTCCTGAACCTTTACTTGATTTCAGTCATTTTCCTGAGTTGGTGCTTGTTTTTGTACTTTTTGCACCCAAATCAGCCATTCCGTCATTTCACACTCCATTTTAGGACAAAGGTGTTGAAAAAAATGACTTTGAAATTATTTTTAAAATTTAAAAATTAGATGGAATAAAATTCATAATAAAATCATTTATATATACATCATAATAGTTAGTTATATTAGAAAGGTTGCTGGTGGGTTCCTGTGAACTCCACACAATTTGGATTGGGCTGTATTTCGTGGGCCCATCAGATCACCATCAGAACTACTACCTTGAGATGATTTTTCCTTCCCTTTCTATTTGTTTCATGTATATATACATTCACGATGCATTGAGGACAATGCATGAGATAAGTAAGGGGGAGGGTCTACTAACATAGATTTTTTAGATTCTCTTTCTTTTTCACTTCTTTTAGGATACTTTTAGAAAATCTTCCTTTTGTATAGTATTTTTTTCTTTCTTTAAAAACTTTTTGAAATAGGAGAAAATGTTTTAATCTATTTTAAAGAAAATTAAGATGATTTTAGAAATTAAGGAAGCCTTAATTATGAAATCTCAAACCAGTCGAAATAATAGATCTTGTCTAAAATTATAGGCTAAGTAAGATAGATTGGAAAGATAATTTGATCCTGTAGATAGTATGCACTTCACAATTACACATTTTTGGGATAGAAATAAAGACCTAAAATGTCATAAAAAATAATAAAAATAAAAAATGTATATATGAAAAAAAAATCACTTATTAAGCTGGTTAATTATGCCTTAGGAAGTATGATTAGCCACACCTAATGGTGGTCAAAAGAAACAAATAATCCCTCTTAGTTTTGTGGCCCTGTCTACTCGAGTCCTTAAACTCGAGGGATATTTTCTCATGTGGTGCCCTAAGACTTTTTGGTCTAGGAGTCATCGGTCAAAGGCTCACTGCCAAGGTAAACTAGAAAGCCTAAGAAAACTAAGGAAATAAAAAAAGAAAAATATATATATATAAATGGCTTGATGGTTAGAGTTAAAATCCTAAAAAACTTCACTATCAAAAGTACATATTATCTAGGTATTATGAAAGATCAAATTATTCTACCTAATTTTGAATTCTTGCCTTAATTGATAATCAGATTTTGCATATAGACTAAGTTTAAGGAAGAATAATTTTTGGTGAACTTATGTCCTTAGATCGCTTAAATTTTTGCAAAAATTTTTTGAAAACTCGTCTCTCCTTCAAAATACATTTTCAAAAATGCTAACTTTTATTTTCTTTCTTCATGGATTTTGTGGGTGTAATCTGCTTAAAACTCTCAGGAGACAAAACTCCTCCTCTAGGGGAAACGTAGAGGTTTAATGGCTTGTTGCATAAGCTCAATGCAATTGTGTCACCTGTGAAAGTGGTGTAATAACATTTGTAGTTTAGTTTTTCTTTTTTTTTTTGCACAGAACGAGCAAAAGATAAGTATGGGAGTGTGATTAGTCTACAATTCTGTATCTACATATCACATTTCCCTATCGAGTTATGAATAAAATATCGCTTCTGAACTGTGTTTTTGTCTATTTTGCAGGTAATCAAGAGTTCAAGGGCAAAAGTCAAAATAAGAGCCTAATTAAACCTAATTTTGGATAATTAAACCTCATTACTTAAGGGCCAAGCTAGAAAGCTTCTAGAGGATACATTGGATGTAGAAGTTTGGTACGAATTTGATGAAAATACAGATCTAAATACCCAAATTTGAGACCATACAGAAGCTTCTCGAGACCAGACAAATCAGAGAACAAAAACCAGGGACCTAAGTCCCTGGTTTTCTCGCGGATCCACAAGAATCCTTGCAGACCGTTGCCTAATAGTGGAACCACGCATCGATTTTTGACGTGTGGCTTCATCTCACCTTCCAGAGCCTTCTTAAGCTTGTAAATGCTGCATCTTTAGACCAGATACAGGGTTAGGGAGCTGTAGGTTAGGGTTTCTTCCATTGTACTGTAGTGTAGTTCTTCTTCTCTTTTCTTTTGTATATTCATTTTGTTTAGATTTTGTAATAGGGTTGAGTTGATTCTAGAGAGAGAGAGATAGATGTCATAGAGAGTGACAATCTATGTAAAGGTGTCTCCTTTCTTCTCTATTGTGATCTTCTCCATCTTCTATATGATCCTGAGCTAACTTTTCTTCTCATGGCATCTATTACTAACCACTAACATGCTAACTTTTTATTTGATAATCCACATGAATCTATTAACCTCTACTAGGCCTCTTGCAAGAGCCACTGATAGTTCATGATGATAGATTCTAACACTCTAACATCTTACCACTAACAAGCTAACTTACAATGTCTTCTTTATTTTAGCTCACCTCTACTTTGTTTCGATGATCTAATGTAACTTGCATCTTGTTGTGTGGATTGAATGTGGAGAACAATTTTATGTGCCATGCTTTATAATGCTCTTAAAGCCAAGTATTAGTGATGGCCAAGGATCCTTGTGAAGCAACTATCACTAAGAGGTTAGTATATTAGTAGAGCAATTAGTAGTAAGTAGCCATGAGCTTTATTTTATTGCTATCCTTCTTTTCTTTACTTTGTTTTAAAAATTATTTCCAAAACTTTTTTATTATTTTCTATCGTTGTTTCCACCATCTTCTTAGTTCACCTTTATTTTCATCTTTTTCACAATAAGTTTCATCTTTTTTCCTATTTTTCAAATCACTTACACTTTCACTTTGTGTTTTACTTCACTTGTTTCTTGCTTTTATTTCACCTCTGTTTTCTTGTTTTGTCTTACTGATCCCACAACCACTTCTCTATTGTTTTCACTTCGCCGATTTCATCCCTTTTCCACTAATCACTTATTGATTTCTTTTCTTTTACTTTTCTCATTCTTTAACAAAGAAGACCTGTTAACAACCCACGTGAACAAATTGTTAATACTTCTATCACCTTTTGTCCCTGAGAATTCGACCCATATAACCATCATGCTATAACAGAAGTACGAAGGAAGCCAAAGAAAAAACATTTTTACACTGATTCCAAAATACAAATTTTCAAGTGCTGGTTTTAACCCGATCACTTCTACTCCAGAGCAGTAGTTCAATTTAGTACATCAAGCATTTTCGAGACAAGATGGTACCCTACTCCCATAACGATCTGCTCATATATGTGACCTTTCTATCCGGTCTAAAGGTGAGCCCTTGGATTGGTTTTATTCTCTATTAACGTGTTTGCTCCACAATTTTGAGGAGATAACCGAGGCATTTCTCACCCAATATACCTCTCATTATGAGGCCAAGGAGAATAACCATCATCTCCTAACTATCAAAATGAGATAGAGCGACAGCCTCAAGTCATACATCAGCTACATTCAAAATCAACCTGATCGTTAAGGTTTTCAACTACGGTGAAGATGTCTCTGCACTCGCATTCATCAATAGACTGCATAATTCTTCCCCTTTATTCAAGCACATTTTGGACAATGACATCACTGAAAAGAATGAGGTCCTATCACGAGCCCAACCTAATATCCAATTGGAGGAAGCGATGAAGAGCTCCGCCAACCTGTCTCTCAAATGTAGCAATAGCAGAGATAAGTTAAAGTCGCAATACGAAGTCCAACCAATACCAGTAAACCGAATTAGGTCAACTCATTTACAAAAGACATGCGTTCCCGATCCTCTCACCAATCTACTCCAAGCTTTTAAGATGGATGAGCGCTTCACTCCGCCAAGGCTCCCCATCAGCAAAGTCTTCAATGCCATAAGAACCAGCCATGGGTAAAGTACCCAAAGCCACTCCAATACAACCCTACACTCCTACGGAGCGAAAGAATATTGTTTTTACCATGGCAATAAGGGATACTGGGTTGTCCACTACAGAAGCCTCTGAAATACCTGGAAAAACTTGTCCGCCAAGATTTTCTCAAAGAATACGCTCTTATCTCTGGGGCAGCCGCTTATGCAGGACAGCCGGCGCTCCTCCTCCTACCCAAACACAACATATAATCACCCAATACAAGGCAATTAAGTTATCTGACCTCTCCAATGAAGACAGGAGAGTACCTTCACCAATAACACCACTTGTATTCCAGTTAAATTCTATGTATTTTATTTTAATCATCAAATAAAATTACATTTTGCTCTTAACCATTTCAGCTCACTCTGGTACTATGATTATGTCCTCTCAGAGTCCTGCCAAACCTCACTACTTCGCTGGTGGGATTACTCCCACTCAGAGATGACTTCAAGCCCAACTCTCCAACTGGGATTCTCCCTACTCGGAGTCCAATGTTTATACGCTACCCTAATGGGATCTCTCCCACTTAGAGATGATAACATAAGCACTCACCTATGGGTTCCCTCTTGACTAGCTACTGATAGTCAAAACCCTCCAATGTGGGATTGTCCCTCGGTCAGATTTTCTACTCTGCTGTTGGGATTATCCCTCTCAGAGTCCCTATGTTTGTTTGCTCCACTGATGAGATTATCCCCACTCGAAGAGGATAACACAAACACCAGCTTATGGGCTCCCCTCGTCTGGCCTACGTGCAGATGAATCGCTTGTAGTTTCCCTCTGCCAATGTCACTCTACTACTTGTATTGTCCCCCACCCAGAGTCCAAAGTTCGTCACTTTGCTGATGGGATTACCCCTACTTAGAGTCAACTATAGACCCACTCTACAATTAGGATTGTCTCCATTCAGAGTCCTGCCAAGTTTGTCACTCCGCGAATGAGATTACCCCAACTAGGAGATGATTGTGGACCTACTTAGCTACAGGGATTATCCCCCTCTCGGAGTCCAAAGTTATCACTCCGCTGATGAGATTACCCCCACAAGGCGATGATTGTGGATCAACTCTGCTAATGAAATTGTCCCCTTCTCAGAGTCCTGCCAAGTTTGAAGCTCTGCTGATTGGACTGCAGACCCACTATGCTAATGGGATTGTCTCCCACTCAGGGTCCTACCATGTTCACTGCACTATTGATGGATTATCCTCACTCGAAGATGACTGTGAACCCACTCTGCTGATGAGATTATCTCTAACTTAGAGTCCTGCTAAGTTTGTCGCTCCACTATGGGATTATCTCAACTCGGATATGACTGCAAACCCACTCTGCTGCTGAGATTTTTCCTACTTGGAGTCCAAAGTTTGTATTGCTGATGAGATCACCCCTACTTGGAGGCAACAGTGCAGACTTACCAAGACATATCGTTCCCAATTAACCACACCAAATATAGAGATCAACACTCTGAAGAAGCATGATCGTATCAATTCCAAACACAACCATTTTTCATTACAAAAATATTCCATTAAATATATGTCCCTTATTACATCTGATAAGAGTATTTACCAGAAAATTGAACATCTAAAATCTTTAATTAATTGCAAAGAAGATTACAATGGACCAAAATTTGATTACAAAAGAGGGACGGATGGTTGATTTTCCTTTTGTTTACTATTAGGTTCTTAAAGTAGCGGTGGAGAGTTGTTCTTGTTCTCCGTTGATGAGCCGAACTAGAAACTTGATTTCGTATCTTCATGCTCTCTTTGACAGCTCGCTGGTAAAGTATAAAATCTGAAGCAATAGCTGAAATCTCATAGAGACAGAACTTGAACTTAGCAAATTGTAAAGAGTCTTCTCTTTTCCTTTCTTGAATCCTCTTAAGGCCAAAAGTTCCTCTCCTATCTCTTCTCACAGCTATTTATAGAGATTTTTGGAGTGTAACTGACCCTTTTAATCTCTCTATAATGAATATTTATTCTCCATATGTGGAGAACACGTGGGTGTGATTGACCTAGTAGATTGTGTTGGAACTTAGATTTTAATGATATCAATTGTAATGTAGGTACATTGGAGCTCAAATTGAAGAGATATTATTGAGTTCTTACAGTACAAGATGTTTACAATTTTTATGTATTTTTTAGTATTTTAGTATTTTCAGAAGATTGTTAAAAGCCTTGATCACACATACAAAATTATCTTCTAGTTAATTTATCTCCTTCTATAGTCGATTAACATATCCTATAGTTGACTTACCTTCCTATATAGTAGACTAAGTTTGCTCACAGAAAGTTGTCTGTTCTCTATCTTTCAAATGTAACCAAAGTTAGTCGACTAGTTTTAATTTTCAGAGACTTATTAGTCTTTGTCAATTCAATATAATATATTTAGTCTTTAAGTTAGCCGACTATGCTAAGCAAAACTTCTTATACTAGTTGACTAATCCTATACCCAAGTCGACTAAGTTTAGTTTCTGAACTGTTATTCAGCTTTCAGATTCTGGTGTTTTTCTAACGTTTTGATTTTCAAATTTAAATTGATAACTTCCCTAATTGACCACTGTTTTCACCTATAAATATGGATGTTGTGCTTGGATAAATTCACCAATTCAAATCATTAGTTTTCTGTCTAAAAAATCTGTTAAAAAGTTCTGTTTTCTAGAAAATTATTTTTCACTTTCTGTTATTCACACAATTTCAATTTTCTTGTGAAGTATTCTGAGAATCCTCCTAAAAGATACCTTATTCACAATCACATACAAGTTTTAAGACTTATAGGCTACATTATATTCAATCAAAGTAAGTGTCTTCTTAGTGTAAAGAAGAGTTGTACAGATTTGAGAGAGAGAGAGTATTTTGTCAAGTGGTGTACAGGAGTTGATTTTGGGGTGTATCAAAATCGGATAAGAAAAATCTCAAACGGGTTGATTGGGACTGGATGTAGGTCATAAGAACCGAACCAGGATAAAATCTCTCTCGTTTGCGTTTGAAATTTCTATGGTTTAGGTTTATTCTATTCATTTACATTCCTACAAGTAGTTTACTTTTTATTATTAAAAGTTTATAAACACTATTCACCCCCTCTAGTTTTTGTGTTGCCTTGATTATATCCTATACTTGGTATCAGAGCAGTGTTCAAGGATGGCAATGAAGTTTTCTTCATCACAATTCAAGGAAAGATATTCTATACAATGTCCACCATTGTTTGATGGATCACACTATAGCTATTGGAAGTGCAGAATGAAGATCTACTTGCAATCACTTAACTATGAACTTTAGAATATAGTGGAAGCACCATACACCAAGCCTATCACCAATTATGATGCTTGAAGTGAAAAACAAAAGAAGCCTAGCAGTCTTGATACCAAAACAATGAGCGCGCTTTTCTGTGCCTTGAACAAAGAAAAATTCAATAATGTATGAAGGCCAGATCAGCAAATCAAATATGGCAGATTTTACGTATAACACGTGAAGGTACGAATAAAATTAAAGAATCTAAAATCTCTGCTCTTTTTCACAGGTTTGAACTCTTCAAAATAAAGGAGAATGAAACCATTAAAGAAATGGTTATAAGATTCATTGACATTACAAATTCCTTAGTAACTCTTGGAAAGGAATATACTCAAGTTGAATAAGTTAGAAAGTTCTCCGTGCACTCACATCAGATAGGGAGAAGAAAACTACTACAATAGAAGAAGCAAATGACCTCTCAACAATGTCGTTAGAAAACCTTATTGGTAATTTAATAACATATGAAGTTCAACTTGAAGATAGGAAGAAGGATGAACAACAATCAAAGAAGAAAGTACTTGCTTTCCATACATCCTCAGATTTGGACAATTCAGATGATGATGAAGAGGAGATGACAATGATCTCAAGAAAGTTCAGAAAGTTTTTAAAATATGGTAAGTTTAAAAAGAATAAAAATACTAACGGTAATCCTATTTGTTTTATGTGTAACAAAGCAAGTCACATATGGAAAGATTGCTCATTAATGAAACCTAAAGGAAATTTTAAGAATTTCAATAAGTTCAATAAAAAGAAGAAAGCCTTACAAGCAACATGGGATGATGGTGATTCATGTTCCTCTGACAAAAGAACAAGCCACCAAAGCTGCCAAAGTCTATTTTATGGCTCAAGGAGATGAGGTACAAAAGTATGCTGAATTATTGGATACATGTAATGAACTATATGATGATTTCAAGAATGAAAAGATTAAAAATAAAATTTTAACAAAAGAAAATGAAAGACTCAATGAAGAAAATTCACTTCATATTTCTCAAATGACTTCCTTAAATTCTCAAAAATCTGACTTTGAAAAAGTTATTTCATCTTTGAAAAATGATAATTAGAATTTCTTAAAAAAGAATGCTCTTCTTAAAAGAGAAATGTTTTTATAAATTTTAGAATTTCTATTTTAGATAAAAAAATGACATGTTTCAAAATTAAATATGAAGAAATTTTTAAAAATGTGACAAAATTTAATAAAAGAAAATTTTTTAAATGATTTATTGTCTTATAAAAAAATTTCAAATAATCACTTTGGTTGTGGATTTTCAAAAATAAGTTTGAAAAACCTACACATGTTGGTCTTGGATTTTTCAAAAATAATTTTGGAAAATCTACACATTTTTATAAAAAGAATAAACATAATTCATATAATTCTTTTGTTAAAAGAAATACTAATACTGTTTCAAAAAAATTAGGAACAAATATATATAGATTCCTAAAAATATAAATAATATGGAAAAAAAATACTTATATTGCATCATATATACGTCATGTCTGTAACTCTTGTAATTATATTTATACTAACAAATGAAAACCAAATGCTAATTGGATTTGGATTCCTAAAAGCTAATCTTTTTCGGACCCTGTCATGTGGGTACCATACTAAATATTTTATCTTATAGGTACCTTATGAAAAAAAGTGGATACTTGATAGCGGTTGTTCCAAACACATGACCGGCCACATCAACCACTATCTTCCATTCAAATAAAAAAGGGAGGTACAATAATATTTGAAGACAATAACAAAGAAAAGGTTATTAGTATTAGCGTGGTCGGTAACATTTCTTAACCCCTTATTGAAAATATTATTTTGGTACGAGCTTTAAAATTCAACCTATTAAGTATTAATCAGTTATGTGATAAGGGTTATAAAATTATTTTCAAAAAAAATGCATGTCTTATGTATGATACCAACATGAAAGATATTCTTTTTAAAGGTTCTCGTAACAATAATATTTATGAGTTATCCATGACTTGTTTATCATCAAATGATAACTTATGTTTATATGCTTCTAATAATGACTATTTTTTATGGCATAGAAGATTTGGTCAATTAAATATGAAAGCTATTTCTAAGATTTTTAAATTTGATTTAGTTAAAGGTCTTCCAAAAATAGCATTTTTTTAAAAGATCATTTTTGTGATTTGTGAATTAGAAAAACAAGTTAAATCATATTTTAAATCTAAAGATTTGGTTTCCACTAATAAACCTTTAGAATTATTGCATTTAGATTTATTTGGTCCTACTCGTGTTGCTTCTTTATACAAAATTAGATATGTTTTTGTTATTATTGATGATTATTCACGTTTTACATGGGTAGCTTTTCTAAAGAATAAAAATGATATTTTTGATTAGTTTTCAAGTTTTTGTAAAAGAATTCAAAATCAAAATCTCTAAGCATAGTCACCATTCGAAGTGTTCATGAAGGAGAATTTGAAAATGAATATTTTGCAAATTTATGTGATAAGTATGGTATTACAAATAACTTTACTTTTCCTAGAGCATCTCCTTACAATAGTGCCGTGGAGAGAAAAAAATAGGACTTTGTAAGAATGTACTAGAACTATACTTATGAACAGTCATTTACCAAAAGATTTTTAGGCTGAGGCTGTTGCTACTGCATGTTTTATTTTAAATCGTGTACTTATTCGACCTATTTTAAATAAAACATCTTAAGAATTTTTTATAACAGAATTCCAAAAGTTTCTTATTTCAAGTTTTTTGGATGTAAATGTTTCATCTTTAATATAAGATATACTTTAAATAAATTTGATGCTAGATCCAATGAAGGTATTTTTGTTGGCTATTCTGCTCAAAGTAAAGCATATAGAATCTTTAATAAGAAAATATTTACTATTGAAGAATCATTACATGTTAAATTTGATGAATTTTTGACTAAACTTATTACTAGTACTTTTTTACATGATGATAATCATATCATAGATACTTCTATTTATAATAATATTATATCTTCTAATGACACTAACATTTCTAACATTGATGAAACTCCTATTGAGTTACCTAAAGCATATATTGAAGTAAGGGATCATCCACATGATTTGGTTATTGGAAATATATCTCAAGGTGTTCAGACTAGATCCAAGTTGAACTGTATGACACATATTGCTTTCATATCTCTCATTGAACCGAAGAATATCAAAGAAGCATGTGCAAATAATTTTTGGATTATTGCAATGCAAGAAGAGTTGAATCAATTCATTAGAAATGATGTTTGGGATCTTGTACAATGACCTACTGATCATCCAGTCATCAGATGATTATTTAAGAACAAACTTGATGAATCAAGTCAAGTTATTAAGAACAAAGTAAGGTTAGCTACGCCAGGATATAATCAAGAAGAATGTATTGATTTTTGATAAAACATATGCACCAGTAGACTTGAATCCATTTATATTTTACTTGCTTATGCTTGCTTTATGGATTTCCAACTTTATCAAATATATTTTAAAAGTGCCTTTTTAAATGATTTTATTAAAGAAACTATTTATATTGAACAATCTCTAGGTTTTGAATATGAAAAATTTCCAAAGCACGTTTATAAACTTAAGAAAGCTCTATATTGTTTAAAACAAGAACCTCATGCTTGATATGATAGATTAAAAAGTATTTTTTTAATTTTTGATTTTAAGATTGGCAAAACAGATACAACACTTTTTATTAAAAATGTTAATAAAGATATCTTAATCATACAAATATATGCTGCTGATATTTTGTTTGGATCTACTAATTATAATCTTTATCAAGAATTTCTATGACTATGCAGAGTGAATTCGAGATGAGTCACATGGGTGAACTTAACTACTTCTCGCTCTGCAAATAAAGCAAATGAATGATGGAATCTTCATTTTTTAATGCAAGTATGAAAAGGAACTGCTTAAAAGATTTGGTATGAAAAACATTTGGTAGTAAAAACATCCCATGAGTACTACTACATTCCTAGACAAAGATGAAAATGGTAAGGATGTTGATCAGAAGCTATACCAAAGTATGATTAGTTCTTTATTATATATTACTTTAACTAGATCTGATATTATGCTCAGTATTTGCTTATGATATCAATCTAACCCCAAGGAACCACACCTTAAAGTAGTAAAAAGGATTCTTTGATATATTAATAAGCCAGTCAACTATGGTCTATTTATCCAAAATCAAGCACATTTGATTTAATATCATATAATGATGCTGATTTTTCTGGATGTAAATCTGATCGTAAAAGTACTAGTGGTACTTGTCACTTTTTGAAACATTCACTAGTATCATGGTTCAAAAATACAAAATTCTGTATCATTATCGACAATCAAAGCAGAATATATCACTGCTGGTGTTGTATGTGCACAGATTTTACAGATGAAACAAACCTTACTGGTGTTGGAACATGTTTTGATGAAGACACTTGTGAAGCATTTCATTTGGAGCTCTATTACACGTCTATATCAAGAGTTCTTCATGATCAAGACTTCCCAAAGAGAGTTGATATGATGTGTTTTGTAATTATGAAATAGCATGTCAAAAGCCTTGATGCACACACACATATCTTAGACTTATAGTCGACTTATATCCCTTTATAGTCGACTAACCCATAGTGTAGTCGACTTGACCAAATCCTAGTCGACTAATCCTGTGTCTCAATTTGATACCCAACTCTCTGTTTGTCTGTTAGTCGTCTTGACAGAAGACCTAGTCGACTAATAGACAATTGTAGTCGACTAACCCTATTCCCCTAGTCGACTAATCCCTGGCCTAGTCGACTTATAAAAAAGTTGCAGTCGACTTGGTTTAGTTATCCAGAAACCTGTCACTTGAACTTATCTTGACCTAGTCGACTAATACCCATTACTAGTCGACTACCCTTTGGAAATTTGCCTAGTATAGTCGACTAACTCAAAAGGCAAGTCGACTATAGGCAGTTTCTGACTGTTGGATAGTTTCTGTTATCTGGTCTTTTGTGCAATGTTTCCCAACGTTTTAAACTTTTGAATTGCACCTTTAACTACCCTAACTTACCCTAGAGTGCAGCTATAAATAGGGTTGTTAATCTAAAGGCCAAATACCAATCCTAATCTTCAGTTTTCTAAATCAAAAAATTCTGCCAATCCTGAAAACTGTTCCCACTTCAGTTCTTCACCAAATTCCAACTCTATAGTGAAGTTCTCTAAGTTTTCTCCTATACTAGCCCTTGTCCACGTTCATATACTGTACCAAAGCCTATAGGAAGTGTTGTAATCCTCAAAGATCTCATTGTACAAGAGGGTCTTTTTGGTGTAGAAGCAAGTTGTACAAGGTGGTGATTGTTCTCTTGGTTGAAGAGAAGGTGTACACATTTGGCAAAGGGGATTTGTCAAGTGGTGTGCATGGTTGTAATTTAGGTTTACAAAATCAAGGATAAAGGAAAATCTCAAGCGGGTGGCTTGGGGACTGGATGTATGTCACGAGGACCGAACCAGGATAAATCTCTCGTGTTTGCGTTTGTCTAAACTTTTTTGAGATTTGATTTCCTTTATTGCAAGTTTATTTATTTGTTTAACTTTAATCCTTCTTTGTTTAGTATTTGTGTTGACTTCGTATTTTAGATCCATTAGTGTCAACAGAGAAAGTTCAACAATTGGCATCATCTCGGGACTAACATTTTGTATCAGAGCCCTGAACCGACATACAAGCCCTACATACCTAGTCAACAACAAGCAAGGATGGAAACGGAGTTCCCTTCGTCACAATTCAAAGAAGGGCTGCGTGAGCCACGGCTGTCGGGCGGCGATGGTCGTGGATAAAGCCAGTAATTAGGGGAAAAGGAATTAATGATAATAAATAAAAAAAGAAATAAAAGAAAGGAAATAAAAAAAAAATGTAAGAAAAAGGAAATAAAATATTTAAAAAATTTTATTATTATCTATTATATTTGTTAAAATTTTTGGTAGCAAAAAGTAGGAGAGTAGAGGAAGAAAAGGCCAGAAAGAATTCGCCGGTAAAAATATTATTATTTAAATAAGGCGAAAATTTGACTGTTTCAGAAACGTACCGAAAAATTCTCAAAAATAGCAAATATTATTCTAAGATACACAGTGAAATCAGATTTAAGAAATTTGATGTAGTTTTCAAATTAAAAATCCTGGAATCTTCCGGCGGTACCGGTCGACACCAAAACCGGTGGATTTTCGATAAATTCTGAAAAATCTCGAAAAATGAATTTAGATAGAAAATGATATTCTAAGAAGTAAACTGAAAGCCGTTTTTGAAAATTCAATCCCATTTGAAAACTAAAAATCCTGGAATCAGTCAGTGATACCGACCGACACCGGTTTTGGAGATTTTGCAAATAATTCTGAAAAATTCCAGAAAATCATGAAAAATCCAAAATATTGGAAAACAATGTTTAAAACTAAAATCGGTCAAATCGGATTAGCAGAAAGGCCAAATCGAGCGAAGCACTAGGTTCGGGCCCCCGATTCAGACTAGAGCTGACTCCGTGACCACGAATCCAAATCCAACACAAAACGATCACACTAATAATCATAAAACAAAAACGAATACAGGATAAATCAAAGAAATATGTTAGAAAAATCAGAATACGTATATACGTACGTACTCTAGGAACGGGGTGTTACATTCCATCCACCTTACAAAAATTTCGTCCTCGAAATTTCGATAAGGGGAACATGAACACAGAAGGAATAGGAATGAGGATTTATACCAATCAAGATATGAGTAACTGAGGATAATTCCCACAAATTGGCTGAATGATAAACCCAAGACTGAGACATCTCTGCACTACTGCCATATATATATCCTCTGACGGTGTCATAATAATACTGACCTGACGTCTGCTCTTTCGGACTGCGAAGCAAAGCTGATAAACCCATAAAAATCCATAGTGCTGAAATCCATAATATAGAATCTCTAGAAATCCATAATATAATATAAAGTCCCGCATGGCATGAAGCTGTCCTTGACAAGGAATCTATAGTAGAATTACTGATACTGCATACACACTCTTTCTCCAGAATACCGAAGATAAAGAAAACTCGGATAATACTGAGCATGAATCAAGAAGACCAATAATTAAGAACTCCTGAATACTGGGCATTGCAATCTCTGAAAGGCATAACCGAGAATATAGAATAACCATAAAGAATTCTGAATACTGACTTCTGAATGATAACCCGACTGCACAAGAAACATTAAAGAATACTCAATCTCTGCAAGGTTGGCCGAATGGATCGTTCATACAGATCACGGCAATAGCTCAGATACAGCGAGAAAATCCTGTACATCGGATCCATGAAAACATACAAGGCAGAAGAAGTCCGAGGAACGGCTAGAGTGCAAAGCACTGAAGGGACTAGCCACGGACGGAACCAAGCCTAGGTAAGACCATCGCGTAACACATCTCAGGCGTTAAGCATTAGGGTGTAGCGGAGCTAACGCTATACGAGGCTCGCACTTGGCGGAGCTCACGCAGCGAAGCCAGCGCGTAACACAACGCTAAATGCTAAGCACCAGGGTGCAGCGAAGCCCACACCTGGTTAGGTCCATAGGTGACTAGAACACAACCCTCGCTTGGCGAGGCTAGCGGGGTCCGTAGTCCATCAAATCCATAAAAACTGCTAGAAGCTGGTGGCTCTGAGAACACGATCAAGAATCGCAATAATCGAAACGAGTCCCGAATGCTGTCTCCATAACTCTGTCTGGTAGAAGCCCTAAATCTGAAATACTGTTCCATACCGATGTTCCTCATGTAATGATACGGTCTGTCTGATTATATAAGTGATGACTATCCCACTTGCTGTGCTAATTTCCCCGTGATGTATCCACATACACTAGAATAGGATGCGAGGCCGAAGAACCATCCAATATAAGACCAGGTGATGCACCAGAGTTAAGAATACCAGAACATAATGATAGTGAACCACATCTGTCTTGCTGCTACCCTACTAGTTTATTCATATCTTGAGTTGGTATAAGAATGAAATGAATTGGAAATGGAAAAGGATGGAAGAAATTTCAAGAATCAAGGAAAGGACGATCAAGAGGGAATAGATAACTTTGTACTTGCAGTTGGATTGTATAACCACGACTCATGCATTGTACCGAGGATGTGAGAGCCTAGGCTCTGATACCACCCTGTAACGCCCCGATCCGGAGGGTACGGAGACGTTACTGCGACGTATATACGAAGGTCGGAAATACCCTAACGTACATACGCTAAGCATCAATACAGGCAGGAATTAGAGTGCGGAAGCACAGTGGTAATATACAATCCAGCAATAATAACAACAGTACAGTTATCACAAGGCATGATATAATAATCTGAAGAATATATGATCACTGAGAAGCACAAAAGCAGGACGTACAATATGAAATACTGGAAAGTACTCACGAGTGGCAAGATGAAAATCTCGCGAGCCAATCAAGAAAAGGCGGGAAGGAAGAGGGTCCAGATAGGTAACTGCTAACCCACGCTCCCGCTGCGCACTCTGATCAGGTACAGCAAGGCTATGGTCCAGACTCCATGATCTGGACATGAGAATCTAGGGTTGTTAGCAACCCCAGCGAGTACAAAGAATGAAGCCAGATGGCGTGCATAACAGGCACACGTGTACATGATCAAGTGATGTGGTCCAGGCATGCAGGTACAGGAAATGACAAGTATTATAATGAAAATGACAGTAAATCCGAGATCAAGTAAATACATGTATATCAGTAAATCTGAATCAGAAAACATGCATGGAAATGGTATAGAGAGCATAGGTGCACATAATCATGCGATAAAATATGGCAAATGTGATAAATACGCGATAAATATAAGTATGGACAATTCTAGTTGTATAAGCTCGGATAATGGATTCATGGAGTGATACATCAAGGGGATAATCCAAACAAGGAAACCCTTATCTATATACCACATATCCGATGTCACCATCATCTGAATTTATACAACTTGAGTTGCCCTCAGAGTAACAGAACTAAGGTGTGTCAGTAATAATCCTTGTACCACATATATCATGTCATAATGCAGGGTGTCGACTCAGAACATAATACTGAAACTGGAGAATATAAAAGTATAGCATTTTAATTAATCCAGCAATAATAGTCAGTACCATCTGATATTTTAATCGCCTCCCTACCAGTGTCTCACATCACTGATAGTCCATACTAGAGTTCGCACTCTGTAGAACTTACCCGAGTCTGATATGTGAGTATCAGGACCCGGACAAAGGAGAGACCAAATATCACACGTTCCTAACATTACTACTGTTTGGTTGTTTTATGTTATTCATCCGATTCATATGCTTTTGTATGTGCTAGCCGGCACACATATATCCACTTATGAATAAGATGAGTTATTATTTGGAAACTGATAAATCTGATGGCTCATATTTATAGTGGGTCCCATCTCAGCTAGGGACTATGCTCAGGAGTACAGGCTACTGCTTCCGGGGACTTATCATTACGCGCCCCACACGACACTTTAGATTCAGGCTACTGCTTCCGGGGACTTATCATTACGCGCCCCACACGACACTTCAGATACCATTATAAATATGACATCAACCGGTGTCCATCAGTTTCCCCCACCCAGTGAAAGTTGAGTATTTTATTATATATGTTGCCCAAAGATAATGTCCACAAGTGTATACAGTATAATCATGATTATCCAACTACAGGAGTTAACAGGAGTATAATATCAGGAGTATAATATCAGGAGTAATGTCAGGAGCCTCCCCATTTCAGGGGTTCAGGAGTACAGGAGCTCAGGAGATACAGGAGTACAGGAGATACAGGAGTGCCAGATGTCCGGTCACATAATAATCATGAATATGCCAGGTAATACAGGTGCCAGGTGTCAGGTATCAGGTGTTATATATATATCAGGTGGTAAATATAGCATGTCATATACCGGTGTCACATATCAAGTGTCAAATATAGCATGACAATTAACGGTGTTAAATATAGCATGGCAATTAACGGTATTACTATAGCATGGCAACTAACGATATTAAATATGGTATGGCAATTATCGGTATTAAATATAACATGGCAAACACCGGGACAAATATAGCATGGCAAACACTGGGTCAAATATAGCATGGCAAACACTGGGTCAAATATAGCATGGCAAATACCGGGTCAAATATAGCATGGCAAATACCGGGTCAAATATAGCATGGCAAATACCGGGTCAAGTATAGCGTGACAAATACCGGTGTTAAATATAGCATGGAGTCATGTACTAAAAATTATCATAGCAAGTATTAGGCATATTAAAACATCCACATGTCAATATCATATTATAAATACAAGGGTAATTATTTTTAATTTAGCAATAAGCACTCGCCTGAAACCGGGACGAAAATACCGGTTAAAGTCCAGAAAATCGGCGACCCGCACGAGAATCCACTAGCCCGCAATTATATATATTAAATATATATTTATAAATATTTATAAAAATTTTTAGAGAGGGAAAGAGAGAGGAGAGAGAAAGTTGTAGTAAAAAGAGAGAAAATAGGATGGTTTTAAAAGGAAATTAGAAATAGAAATGGAAGGGGGTAGAGTTGAAAATATAGGGAGGTGATTTTATAGAATGGTAGAGGGTATTTTTGGAATGAGGGAAAAGTGAGTGTTTATTTAGGGAATGAATAGAAATTTGAATGAAAGAAAGAAAGAAAGAAAAGAAGAAAGAAAGAAAAAGAAGGAGGGGGATCGGCCGGCGGTGGCCGGCCGGCCTGCGGCGGCGGTGGCGGCGGCGGCGCCGGGAGGCAGGGCGCGCGCGCGGGTAGGGGGGAGGAGGAGGTGGTGTTGGGTGTTTGGATTGTTGTTTTGGTGGTGGTTGTTTTGATGGAGGTGGAAATGATGGTGGTGGTGGTTGTGGTGGTTGTGGTGGTGATTGGAGGTGATGGGGAGGTAGAGGAGGAGGAGGAGGTGTTATTGGATTGGTTGGAGTGGAGATTTTGGTGGTGGTGATGGAGAATTTTGGAGATGGAGTTGTGTAATGGAGGTGGGTTTATGGTGAAATTGGAGAAGGAGATGGGGATTTTGAGGTTGTTGGAGGTGGGGAAGTGGAGAGGAGGTGTGGAGGAGGAGATGGCCGGCCCTAGGGACGGCCGGTGGTGACGGTGGTGATGGTGGAGGCGGCGGCCGAGAGTGGGTTGCGTGAGTGGAGTTGTGAGGAAGAAGATGAAGTATTTCTTGGTTTTTCTTTTGGATTTTTTTGAATTCCCTTCAAGTGAATAAGGATGTGGTGATTTAATAGAGGATGAAGGGGAGAGATTTGATGGCTTAGGGGGATGGTGGTAGGGCTGCGTGAGCCACGGCTGTCGGGCGGCGATGGTCGTGGATAAAGCCAGTAATTAGGGGAAAAGGAATTAATGATAATAAATAAAAAAAGAAATAAAAGAAAGGAAATAAAAAAAAATGTAAGAAAAAGGAAATAAAATATTTAAAAAATTTTATTATTATCTATTATATTTGTTAAAATTTTTGGTAGCAAAAAGTAGGAGAGTAGAGGAAGAAAAGGCCAGAAAGAATTCGCCGGTAAAAATATTATTATTTAAATAAGGCGAAAATTTGACTGTTTCAGAAACGTACCAAAAAATTCTCAAAAATAGCAAATATTATTCTAAGATACACGGTGAAATCAGATTTGAGAAATTCGATGTAGTTTTCAAATTAAAAATCCTGGAATCTTCCGGCGGTACCGGTCGACACCAAACCGGTGGATTTTCGATAAATTCTGAAAAATCTCGAAAAATGAATTTAGATAGAAAATGATATTCTAAGAAGTAAACTGAAAGCCGTTTTTGAAAATTCAATCCCATTTGAAAACTAAAAATCCTGGAATCAGTCAGTGATACGACCGACACCAGTTTTGGAGATTTTGCAAATAATTCTGAAAAATTCCAGAAAATCATGAAAAATCCAAAATATTGGAAAACAATGTTTAAAACTAAAATCGGTCAAATCGGATTAGCAGAAAGGCCAAATCGAGCGAAGCACTAGGTTCGGGCCCCCGATTCAGACTAGAGCTGACTCCGTGACCACGAATCCAAATCCAACACAAAACGATCACACTAATAATCATAAAACAAAAACGAATACAGGATAAATCAAAGAAATAGTTAGAAAAATCAGAATACGTATATACGTACGTACTCTAGGAACGGGGTGTTACAAAGGTCAAGTTGGGTTTTTTAAGGAGTCTCTTTCACTTGAAATCTCATCCCTCTCTTGCAAAACAATATCAAGTTTAGAAGTCAAATTCTTATTTACTTCTTTTATTTTAAAGCTTTTTTTTTCAAAACTTTATACTTTTCAAGCAAGCTTTCACAAACAATGAACAATTCTTCATTTAATGCATCAACATCTATATAGTCATCACCTGATGAACTAGCACTTTCATCTAATTGAGTATCTGAGTTTACCTCAAGGGAGTCATTCTCTTGGACCATGTAGCAAGCATGGTCGGACTCATCTCCACTAGATTCCTCCACCACAAATTTCGTCGTTTGAAGCTTAGAAGAGGTCAAAGTGTTCAACACTGCAAAAGTGGAATCACAATGAGAAATCATAAATAAATATTATTTGCTTAGAGCATGGTTTAGTGCATCTAGGGCTTGTGCATTGGCCTCTATGTACTTGTCATTACCAAGATAAGAATTCTTTGTAGTGGCAAGGTAAACATGCATTTCTAGGGTTTTTAAATAGGCACTCATCCTAAGCTTCCATATACCTATGTTACAGACATCAAACATGGGAGGGGCAAGGTAATCCATGAGTGTGTGTAAACAAGTATGTGTACAAATGCAAATACTAGGTTAACTATCCAAGATCTTACTCCTAGGCAGTTAAACCTAATATCAGGAGCGTAAGCTCTAATACCAATTGAAAATACACCTAAAGGGGGGTGAATAGGTGTATGGCTAATCTAATGACAAATGATGCAGAATTAAAAACTAATTATAACACACTTAGGTTAACCAAAAAGTGTAGCCGAATTTTCGGTGAAGGGCTCTAGACTAACTTCTCTAGATTCCTCTAAATAAGAGTTGAGGTGCTATTTGAATCTCTCTTGGTTCAATACAAGTATGGACACACACAAGCAATACCAAGCATATATGTATGATATGAATAATATGAAATAATGCAACGTATAAAAGAGAGAGAGTTTAGAGATAGTGGATCAATTGCAAACACCGAGATATGTTTTGAGGTTCGAGCCACTGCTCTACGTCCCCGCCTTCACATAGAAGGATTTCCACTATACGTCCACACAGGACTTCCCAAATAGGGAATCTCCACTTAGGATTTTGTAAATACAAACTCAGAGTACACAACGCCTATCTCCAACAACACAACCTCTACGCTAGAGGTAAGGCACAACAACTATCACCTCACGCAAGAGGAATAAGGCATTAAGCCAAACAATAATCACCTCACGCTAGAAGGATAGGTACAAAGCCAAACACCACCACAATCACCTCTACACAAGAGGGATACTAACAACTCAAAACACAATCACCTCTACATTTAGAGGGATACCAACAAACCCAAACTCCTCCACAATCACCTCTACACAAGAGGGGTAACACAAAGCAAAGAGGATTACAACACTTAGGGGTCTTAACAACCACAAACCAGTTTTCCCACAAAACAAAGTTCCTATATATAGGATAGAGAATGATAGCTCAAGTGTGAGAATATAAAGTGTTTGGAATAAAGAAAAGTACTTGGAAAAATCTTCAAATAGATATTGAAATCAAGATCAAACCAAATTCCCAAAAGACTCCCTTTTCTTTGAATTTTCCAACACTTTAGAAAAAATAAAAAGAAAATTTTTAACCACAAAAACCCTTGCTGAAAAACACTTGAAAGATAAAAAATTTTCTCTTCTAAAATCTTGATAAAATCAGCTTAAGAGAATGCTTATATATAGCCTCTTAAAAATCAGCCTATTGGCAGTCTAGAAAGGTCAAAAATGACCTTCAGGTCGACCGGCCAACGGGCATTTTTTTGACCGTTGAGCCTCCGGTCAACCGCCCGGTCAACCGGCCAGCACCCGAGAGTGGGGTGCTTTTAGTTGGTCGACTGCGCAGTCGATCGGCCGAGTGTAGCTGGCCTTTGTGCACATCTCGTGTACATCCGGTCGACCGCCAGCTGATCTGGTTGAAAATCTGGGACTTGAAAACATAGTTAGTTAATACCAATTAAATCCTATAAAATCACATAAATTTCACAAAAATAAGTTCTTGTAAGATCTTTGAATACCAAACATGTGTGATCAAAAATTAACACATATTACAAACTATTTGAATCATTTTTGTGATATTGAAATTTGGCCTTTGAACAAAAACCGTATTTTTCAAAAACCAAACTTTGAAATGGAAAACCATTTTCTCCAAAACATGTATAAATACAAAAATATGATATTGAAACAACTTTGAAGCATATTGTATATGGATAGAATCCAATATACATTTGAATATATATCTATATTTTAGATATGAAATCTAAAATCGGTTAAACCAAAAACCAAACATATTGAAACTTGTGTGTGTAAGCTTGAGCATATCAACACTATCTATCTTTACATAAGATCTAAACAAAAACTAAACAAACTGATGTCTTCTTGTCTCTAAGCTGACTCGATCCAAATACGATCCAATGAGCTTGACTCCAATCGAGTGTTAGATGCGATCTTGACGCGCGAGCTCTTGAATCCACATGTGTTAGCTCTCAAAACTCCTTTGTTGAAGCTAATCACCTACTAAGATCTTGATCAAATATCTGAGACTAATTAAACACAAGATCATTAGTGCTACAACTACATGAGTTAATCATCATCAAAACTAGAGCGATGGGCCTTTGGACTAACAAAAGCATATTGATATAAGACATCATTTTTTTATGTGATCATGCTTTAAAAGGTGATATTTCATTAAGTTTTATACCAACTGATAATCAAGTTAAAGATATCTTTACAAAATCTCTTTAGAAGAATATTTTTATGAGATTTTGAAAAGATTTGGGTATTTGTAATATTTTTTATCTTTAAAATTTTTTAAATTTTTTCAGAATGTTTTAATGAATTTTCACCTATTAGTTGACTTGATTTTTTTGATAGTCGACTACTGTAATCTACAGAAATATAGTATTCTAAATTTCTCAAAATTAGTCGAATATATAAAATAATTAGTCGGCTAACCCCTGGATTAGTCAACTAATCATAAACTTAAGTCGACTATCTCTGTCAAAAACTGTGTTCTGTTATTGGATTTTTGTCCTTCATACCTAACCCATTTCGTTATGTTTTGGATCCGATCTCTCCCAATACTTAATCCTAGCCCTTGATTTATTTTTTACATCCCCAATTTACCCCTCTTCACCCTAAAAGCCCTCTTTTTACTGTCATTCTTCCTTTAGCAGCAGCAGGTTTTGGCTTTCAATCGACTACTTCAAGCTTTCTAGTCGACTAATCTTATACCCTAGTCGACTAAGTTTAGTTTCTGCATTGTTATTCAGTTTTTAGATTCTGGTATTTTTTTTCAACATTTTAATTTTCAAATTTAAATTAATAACTTCCTTCACTGACCATTGTTTTCACCTATAAATAGGGATGTTGTCCTTGGATAAACTCACCATTTCAAATCATTAGTTTTGTCCAAAAACTCTGTTAAAAAGTTCTGTTTTTCAGAAAAATATTTTTCACTTTCTGTTCTTCACGCAATTCTAATTCTCATGTGAAAAATTCTGAGAGTTCTCCATTAAGATATCTTGTTCACAATCACATACAAGTTTCAAGGCTTATAGGCTACATTATATTCTATCAAATAAAGTATCTTCTTGATGTAAAGAAGAGTTGCACAGATTTAAAGAAGGGTGTTTTGTCAAGTGGTGTACAAGAGTTGATTTTGAGATGTATCAGAATCGGATAAGGAAAATCTCAAGAGGGTTACTTGGGGACTGGGTGTAGGTCACAAGGACTGAAACAAGGATAAAATCTCTTTTGTTTGCATTTGAAAATTTTTAGATATATTATGTTCATTTACATTCCTACAAATAGTTAATTTTTTGTTATTAAAAGTTTATAAATACTATTCACCCCCTTCTAATGTTTGTGTTAACTTGATTGTAGATCCTACAGATTGTTGTCTATTATAGTAGAAACGTGGGTCTCACACTGGACGCGGCCCTCACTGTTGAGTTGAATACAGAGTTCGCAAGCTCACATTAGTGTTGAAACACAGTGCTTTCTAGGCTTGTGTCTGAAGTTGAAATGTGACCTTGAGTGAGGTCCGCGTTTGAAGAGGAAATGCGACCTTCAAGTTTAATGAAGAATGCCATCCTCTTATTTTGTTAGTGTAGCACAAGATCAACCTTTAGGATTGAGACGTGACCCTCGCACTTGGCTTGAGGTATGTGTTTTTGATGCTTTATCTTCAGTAGGTTTTAGATAGCCTACAAAGAGTGGTACAAGATTTCCATTACAATTTGTGTTTTACATTTTTGGAAGATGAACACAGAATCCCAGGCATGAACACATCATTCTGCTCCCCACATGTCTCCAAGGCAGCTAAACATTTGATTGGGAAAAGGATAGTGTGGTAGTTTGCACAAATATTCAATGAAAGAGAGATGTGATTGATACACAATATTGCATATTTTACTACATAATCCCCATGCATATTGCAAATAAATATATGATTTTTACTCATCTTCTCTATATTTTTACAGGTCCACAACTAAAATGAGAGAAAGCCCAATAATCACTTTAATTAGCAATAATTAAAGAGATTAATTCCAAGCCCAAGATAAAGCCCAAGTTTAAACCCAGGATCCAGAGAATTCTACGTAACAACTCAAGATTCTAGAAGGCCACGTGGATAACAACCTCGCAACCAACTCTCAACAAGAAGCTGTTGCTCAACAGACTAGATATTGCCGCAATTTCTGGGATTTTCCCGCCAAATTGCGGCAGTTGAGAGGTTGTTGGATCCCGGATTTTGCGCCAACAACCTGGCTCTCGAAGCTTCTCTCTGAAGGCTATAAATACTGCACCTGGACCTGCGAGCAAGGACTGAATGGAGAAGAGAGGAGAAATTAGTAGATGCTTGTAATTTTTGTAGGTTTTTCTCTAGGTTTTAGTTCTTTAGTCCCTCTTCTTCTTCCCTAGAAATTTTGTAAAGAGAGAGTTTGTAAGAGAGAGAAAGCTTGTGTACATCAAGGAGTGACAACTTGTGAAGCAAGGATTCATCCATTCTCTTCTCTCTACTCTTGCATTTTCTAGTTTACTTGCTTTCTTTATTTCTTGCTTTACTTTCTTGCAATTTAATTCATGCTTTGTTTTACTTTTTTTATGGCTTGTAGCTAACTTTTCTACATGTACTAGCTAACCACTAACCTTGTTAACTACTAACTCATGGGTGATTGCTATCTTTAATCTTGCAAGTTGGATGGTCTTCTCTTCTCCGATGAGTTAAACCCCCCGTCATCCAAGTGAGAAAGTAATTAGATCAACACGCAAGACGAATCTATGCCGATGAATCAACATGAGGCGCGCATTCACTATCACGGAGTTTAGTAAGTTTTGGTAAGGTAGTAAGGTTAGCTAGTCATGGCTTTTTCATTCTAAAGTTTTCATTCTTTTAGTTTTAGTTCCAAAGCAAATCTCTTCTTGATTTCTTTTCCGATTATTTCCATCATGAACATATCCATCCATTCTTTCATTTCTTCTTCATTGTTTTATTCGTCATTCTTTTAAGCAAAGAAGAATTCTCGTTTTACATCTTCACTACCTATCGTAAAGCTTCCATCGCGAGCTCTCCCTGAGAATCGACTCGGTATAGCCCATGCTATAACGGAGATAAGAAAGGGTATATTAATCATATCAAATACATTTGTGGAGTGATCAAAGCACTTGAGGTTGAATCTAAACCTTATCTCTTTTTATTGAATATATTTTGTGTGCAAATTATACTCCACAATACAACACCTTTCCCGTCTTAAACAAATTTTTGGCGTTGTTGCCGGGGAGAGCAACGTTTTAGGTTTAAAGTGAAGAACTAAACGAATCTTCTTCTCTGTTGCAGGCTACAGGTTGAAGAAAACAGGAACTTTGCATTGCAGTAACATATAAGTGGACCTGGGCCTCTGCTCTCGAAAGCAGAGACCAGGATCCCTCCAAATTGCCGCAAAATCCTGGCTTTTGCCGCAAATTTGCGGCAATAAGGAGTGCACTACTGATCATTTTTCTGCAGGGTCTCTGATTCTGCAAAATACTTCTGCTGCATTACTTAATTTCCTGTATTATTCACCCTATACCTGCTTAATAAAGTCAACAGTAAAAAATTGGTTGTAATCGTTAAAAGTTGATTAGACATTTGCATTTCTAGGCACGTGTCTTTTCAATTCATTTACTTTTACTGTTGAAGAGTGCTGGATGCAAGGTACGTAAGCATTGCATGTAGACTAGGAATCATCTCTTGCTTAATTTTCATGCTTTGAGTGAATCCTTGTTATCTATCTTGTACACTTGCACAATTCAATTTTAAGGGCATAACCGATAAATAAGATAAGGTGGGGAGTTCATTACCCTTTCCTTAGCCCGAAAACCACAATCCGAGCACTCACTAACCCAAGCCTAATTTAATAAAAAAAAGTAGACGTTGGCCCTAGGGACATCTCGGACTCACTTAGGAGATTATCCTAAGGGGGAAAAGTGTTGGAATTTAACTCTTGCAAAATCAGTGTTTAGGAAAGGGATTGAGGGCCGAAAACCCGAAGGTTGCTGGTTACTTAATTAAGGAACGTCTCTGACGGAAAACCTCCCAACAACCTTGACCTTTCCTGGCTGATTAGCTTGTGGTCAAAGTCTACACTAAACCTCCCGTGGACGGTCTAATCAGTTAGGAGTCGTCTAGGTCATAGGTCTACCCTAACTTAGGTTAGAATTTTTTCTTTTTGTTTGTTTATTTTGTTTCTTTTTTATTGTGATTTTTTTTGTGTGAAATGGCATTCAATAATAATAATTCTTTCCATCCTAATAATAATCCATATTTCACACCGACTTCATATTCGGATAATTCCAACCCGGTGTTTTACAATATGCACCAACCACATACGCCAGGTTGGCCTTATCCGAATCAATATGACCTATACCCCCCATCTAATAACTATAATTTTCAAAATAATTTCAACTCTTCACCAAGTAATTGGGGATTCACGTACCCTGAGTCAAATTCTCAAACTCCTTGTCCACCATATCCACCAAGTCCACAATATCCACAACATCCATTTCCCGATTTTGCTTCTCATACTCCTTTTTCTGAACTACCAATTGAAGAAAAATCTGAGTTACTAAGGAGTTTAGAAGCCAATTTACAGAGAGTCGAGCAAAAACTTCAAGAACCATTTGCCTCTCCAATTCCACCATATTTTCAAGAGTCTTACTCAGTTCCACCTTTTCATAATGAACAACCATTTACCTTGGAAACGAGTAAAGAACTCTTGTGTGAGTCCAAGCTTCAATCTACACACATTTGTGACTCACATTATTCACAAACTTTCCAAAGTCAAGATTCTTATACTCCCATTCTAGAGCAGCCATCTGTAGAAATATCACGTTTAAAAAAGAGTATAGACATCTTGCAAGAGTCTTTGTTACAATATCAAACAACACGTGCCGAGTCTTTCAATAAGGTGGATGAACAATTGAGTCAATTAGTTAACATCTATAGGAATAAGGAAACTCTATCTTATCAACCTTTGACCAATTCAATTATGCCACACTCTATTGATATGACCCAAGACTCTTGTCATTTTGGAAATCCAGATTCAATTTCAGCACACTCATCTGAACTTGTCCATCCCATTGACATTTTGGCAAGTTTTCCTTTTCCTGAAATTGAACTTGAGTGTGAATATGATCCTGAACTTCCACTTGATGATTCAATTCTACTTCCTGATTCAATTATGACTCCAGTGTCTTCACATGATTTCACTTCATTTCCCGATTCAGTATTGGATCCAGTGCCTGTCCATTGTGAAATTGAATCACCAATCATTTATGATGATCATATTGAACTTGACCAATTCCATACTTTTGAAAGTCCCATTGATAAATTGGCAAGTTCACATTTTTGTGGAATTGAACTACATGAGGAATGTGATCTTGAACCCTAACTTCGTGATTCAATCCTTTTTCCTGATTCAATAATGACTCCGGTATCTTTACCTGACTGCAATTTTTCCCGGAGTCGACATTGGATCCTTTCCCAATTCATAATGAAGTTGAATCACCCATCTTAGAGGATCATGTTGAACTTGACCAATTCTATACTTTTGAAAATTCCATTGACAAATTGGCAAGTTTTCCATTTTTTGAACTCCATGAGGAATGTGACCTTGATTCTCACAATCTCTTTACTTCTGAAACTGATTGTACAATTCTAGCAGAAGATGTTGACCTTAGTTTTGAAGAATTGTATGGCGACGAGCTTGAATTTCTTAATATTGGAAGTAAAGAAATATCACCTATAGTAGGTCACATTCCATCATTGGAAAATGATTGTGGACTTGAGCTTCATTTTCTTGACTTGGACCCAATTCCTGAACTCACTTCGACTCTTGAACCTTTACTTGACTTAATTCACCTTCCTGAGTCGGTATTAGTTCCTGTCTTTCCTGAGTCCAAGTAATCCGTTCTATCATTTCATACTCCATTCTGGGACAGGGTAGTTGACAAATTTGACTCAGAAATTTATTATGGAAAATGGAAATTAGATGGGGTCATGTACTTAATAAAAATCTTTCATGGATTCATCTTTTTAATGGGTCATATTCATTATATTTCTGGTGGGTTCCTCAAAATCCAAAGAAAAGTTGATTGGGCCATGTTTCGTGGACCAATCAGACCACCACCGGAACCACCACCTTAGGGTAATTTTTCCTTCCCTCTTCATTTTTGTTTCATGCATACATATATCATGATGCATTGAGGACAATGCATGAAATAAGTGTGGGGGAGGGTTTACTAACATAGAGTTTTTAGATCTTCTTTCTTTTACACTTCTTTTAGAAAATAAAAAAAATAATAAAAAAATATAAAAATAAAAACTTTTTGAAATAAGAGACAAAGTTTTGATCTATTTTTAAGAAAATTAAGATGTATCTTAGAAATTAAGAAATCCTTAATTATGACATCTTAAACCTAGTTGAAATAATAGATCTTGTTTGAAATTATAGGCTAAGTAAGAAAAATTGGTGAGATATTTTTATCTTGAATTTTTTTCTTTAGATAAGTATGCACTTTACACTTACACATTTCTTGGGATGGAAACAAAGACCAAAATGCCATAAAAATAAAAATAAAAAGAAAAAGAAAAAAATATATATAATAAAACATCACCTATTAAGCTGGACAATCGTGCCTCAAGATGCATGATTATTCACGCCTAACGGTGGTAAAGGAAATAAATAATCCCTTTAGTTTTGTGGCCTTTTTTACTCGAGACCTTAAACCCGAGGGATGTTTTCTCATCTGGTGCCCTAAGACCGTCTGGTTTGGGAGTCATCGGTTAAAGGCTCGCTACAAGGGTAAACTAGAAAGCCTAAACTAAGGGAAGAAAAAGAAAAAGAAAAAGAAAAAGAAAATAAATATATATAAATAAATGGCTTGATGGTTAGAGTTGAAATCCTAGAAATCTTCACTGTCACGGTGTGCATACTATCTAGGTTTTATGAAGGATAAAATATTCAATTCAATTTTGAATTCTTACCTTAATTGAAGACAAGATCTTGCATAGAGACTAAGTTTAAGAAAGAATGATTATAGGTGGACTTATGACCTTGGATCACTTATATTTTTGCAAAAATAGTTCGAAAACATGTCTCTCTTCAAAATGCGTTTTCAAAACACCAACATTTGTCTTCTTTCTTTATGGATTTTGTGGGTGTAATCCGCTGAAAACCCTCAGGAGACAACACTCCTCCTCTAGGGTAACCTAGAGGTTTAACGGCTTGTTGCACACGCTCAGTGCAATCGCGTCACCTGCGAAAGTGGTGTAATAAAATTGGTAGTATAGTTTTTCTTTTTCTTTGTTTTGCTCGGGACGAGCAAAAGAATAAGTGTGGGGGTGTGATTGATACACAATATTGCATATTTTACTACATAATCCCCATGCATATTGCAAATAAATATATGATTTTTACTCATCTTCTCTATATTTTTACAGGTCCACAACTGAAATGAGAGAAAGCCCAATAATCACTTTAATTAGCAATAATTAAAGAGATTAATTCCAAGCCCAAGATAAAGCCCAAGTTTAAACCCAGGATCCAGAGAATTCTACGTAACAACTCAAGATTCTAGAAGGCCACGTGGATAACAACCTCGCAACCAACTCTCAACAAGAAGCTGTTGCTCAACAGACTAGATATTGCCGCAATTTGGATCCCGGATTTTGCGCCAACAACCTGGCTCTCGAAGCTTCTCTCTGAAGGCTATAAATACTGCACCTGGACCTGCGAGCAAGGACTGAATGGAGAAGAGAGGAGAAATTAGTAGATGCTTGTAATTTTTGTAGGTTTTTCTCTAGGTTTTAGTTCTTTAGTCCCTCTTCTTCTTCCCTAGAAATTTTATAAAGAGAGAGTTTGTAAGAGAGAGAAAGCTTGTGTACATCAAGGAGTGACAACTTGTGAAGCAAGGATTCATCCATTCTCTTCTTTCTACTCTTGCATTTTCTAGTTTACTTGCTTTCTTTATTTCTTACTTTACTTTCTTGCAATTTAATTCATGCTTTGTTTTACTTTTCTTATGGCTTGTAGCTAACTTTTCTACATGTACTAGCTAACCACTAACCTTGCTAACAACTAACTCATGGGTGATTGCTATCTTTAATCTTGCAAGTTGGATGGTCTTCTCTTCTCCGATGGGTTAAACCCCCCGTCATCCAAGTGAGAAAGTAATTAGATCAACACGCAAGACGAATCTATGCCGATGAATCAACATGAGGCGCACATTCACTATCACGGAGTTTAGTAAGTTTTGACAAGGTAGTAAGGTTAGCTAGTCATGGCTTTTTCATTCTAAAGTTTTCATTCTTTTAGTTTTAGTTCCAAAGCAAATCTCTTCTTGATTTCTTTTCCGATTATTTCCATCATGAACATATCCATCCATTCTTTCATTTCTTCTTCATTGTTTTATTCGTCATTCTTTTAAGCAAAGAAGAATTCTCGTTTTACATCTTCACTACCTATCGTAAAGCTTCCATCGCGAGCTCTCCCTGAGAATCGACTCGGTATAGCCCATGCTATAACGGAGATAAAAAAGGGTATATTAATCATATCAAATACATTTGTGGAGTGATCAAAGCACTTGAGGTTGAATCTAAACCTTATCTCTTTTTATTGAATATATTTTGTGTGCAAATTATACTCCACAATACAACACCTTTCCCGTCTTAAACAAGAAGGTTTAGAGTCAACCTTAGGTGCTTGATTACTCCACAATGTCTTTAAAATGATTAATGTATCCTTTCCAAATCACCGTAGTAGCACAAGCTATACGGGTCGAATCCTCAGGGAGAGCTCGCGATGGAAGCTTTACGGTTTAATGTGAAGATAGAAAACGAATGTTTTTCTTTGTTTTAAAAGAATGCAAAAGACATGGAAAAAGAAATGAAAGAATTGGTTGTTGGTTTGTACATGAAATGAAAACTATGAAAATAAAATGAAAAGAATCGAAGACAAGATTTGCTTTGGAATTAATACTAAAAGAATGAAAACTTGTAGAAGACTTTTAAATGAGAAAAGCCATGACTAGCTAACATTATTAACTTGCTAACTTACTAATCTCCGTTAGGGTGATGCTTGCCTCATGTTGATTCATCGGCATATGTTTGTCTTGTGTGTTGGTCTAGTTACTTTCCCACTTGATTGACGGGTAATCTACTTGGACTTGTCTTGTAGCCTCATTGATGTCATAGGCCTTCAAGATAGACTTTCAATGGTGGAATCAAAAGAGTTGCCACTCAAGGGATGCTAAGGAAAAAGATACAACATTCATTAATTGAAGTAAAGAAGTTGTACAACAAATAGCATATGTTTGGTGATCCATCTCCATGTTCCATCAAGGCACTTGTTGTAAGACAAGGCTCTAAATGAGGCACACATGAATCATATGGAGAATTACAACAAGAAATTGCCAAGCATGAAAGTAACCCATCATCTTCATCATGGATAAAATAGACTCAACAATTGCAAGATGAAGTAATTGCATTCACCCAAGAGTTAGAAGTTAAGCAAGATTAGTTGTTAGCTAGTCATGTAGAAGAATTTAGCTACTAGCCATTACAAGAAAAGAAAAGCAATTCATGAATAAGAGTGCAATTGAAGTAAAGCTTGAAATGAAAGAATGCAAGTAAAGTACTAGAAAATGCTCAAGTAGAGAAAAGAGATTGGATTAAATCTTGCTTCACAAGTTGTCACACCTTGATTTACACAAGATTTCTCTCTCTCACAATCTCTCTTTTTGCAGAATTTCTAGGGAGGAAGAAGACTAAGAGAAACAAAACCTAGAGAAAAATCAAAATACAATTTCTTTCTCTATTCTCTCCTCTCTCCTCTGTCCTCTCTTTGCGAAGGCCCTGGTGGCGTATTTATAGCCTCAGTGAGAAGCCTCTGGAACCCAGGTTGTTGGAGAAAATCCCGGGCTCAACAGCCTTGTAACTGCCGTGGAAATGCGGCAAAAGCCGTGGAAACGCGGCAAAATCTTAGCCGTTGAGGCTGAGATTTCTGGTGCGAGTTTGTTACAGGTTGTTAGCCACGTGGACCTTCTGGAAGTCTGACTTGGCGCGTGGATTTCTCCAGATCCTGGGCTCAACCTTTGGGCTCTCTTTTGGGCTTTGATTTATTCTCCTTTAATTCTTGATAATTAAAGGGATTTTGGGCCTTTTCTCTATTAGAATATGGACTTGCAAAAATAGAGAGAAAAAGATTAAAAAATCACATTTTTATTTACAATATGCATGGTATGGATGTGGTAAAATATGCAAAAATGAATAACAATCACACCCCCATACCTAGCTTTTGCTCGTCCTCGAGCAAAAAAGAAAGAAAAAGAAAATCCTAACTAGATTATTACACCACTTTCGTAGGTGACACGATTGCACTGAGCACGTGCAACAAGCCGTTAAACCTCTAGGTTACCCTAGAGGAGGAGTGTTGTCTCCTGAGGGTTTTCAGCGGATTGCACCCACAAAATCCGCAAAGAAAGAAGACAAATGTTAGTGTTTTGAAAATTCATTTTGAAAGAGAGACATGTTTTCGAACTATTTTTGCAAAAATATAAGTGATCTAAGGTCATAAGTCCACCTATAATCATTCTTTCTTAAACTTAGTCTCCATGCAGGATCTTGTCTTCAATTAAGGTAAGAATTCAAAATTGGATTGAATATTTTATCTTTCATAAACCTAGTTAGTATGCACATTGTGATAGTGAAGATTTCTGGGATTTCAACTCTAACCATCAAGCCATTTATTTATATATACTTCTTTTTTTTCTTCCCTTAGTTTAGGCTTTCTAGTTTACCCATGTATCGAGCCTATAACCGATGACCCTAAACCAGATGGTCTTAGGGCACCAGATGAGAAAACATCCCTCGGGTTTAAGGTCTCAAGTAAACAAGGCCACAAAACTAAAGGGGATTATTTATTTCCTTTACCACCGTTAGGCGTGAATAATCATGCTTCTTGAGGCACAATTATCCAGCTTAATAAGTGATGTTTTATTATATATATATTTTCTTTTTTTTTATATTTTTATGGCCTTTTTGGTCTTTGTTTCCATCCCAAAAATGTGTAAGTGTGAAGTGCATACTATCTAAGGCAAAAAAAATTCAAGATAAAAATATCTCCCCAATTTTTCTTACTTAGCCTATAATTTTAAACAATATCCATTATTTCAACTAGGTTTAAGATGTCATAATTAAGGCTTTCTTAATTTCTAAGATCATCTTAATTTTCTTAAAAATAGATCAAAACATTTGTCTCTTATTTCAAAAAGTTTTTTTTTTTAAAAAAAGTGTAAAAGAAAGAAAATCTAAAAACTTTATGTTAGTAAACCCTCCCCCACACTTATTTCATGCATTGTCCTCAATGCATCGTGATATATGTATGCGTGAAACAAATAGAGAGGGAAGGAAAAAAATTACCTTAAGGTGGTGGTTCCGGTGGTGGTCTGATTGGTCCACGAAATGTGGCCCAATCAACTTTGCTTTGGGTTCGGAGGAACCCACCAGAAATATCATGAATATAACCCACTAAAAAGATAAATCCATAAAGGATCTTTATTAAGTATTTAACCCCATCTAATTTCCATTTTCCATAACTAATTTCGGAGTCAAATTTGTCAACCACCTTGTCCCAGAATGGAGTATGAAATGATAGAACGGTTGACTTGGACTCAGGAAGGACAGGAACTAATACCGACTCAGGAAGGTGACTTAAGTCAAGTAAAGGTTCAGGAGTCGAAATGAGTTCAGGAATTGGGTCCAAGTCAAGAAGTTGAAACTCTAGTTCACATATATTTTCCAACAATGGAATGTGACCTAATATGGGTGATTCCAGTTCAGGAATGATAGGTGGAGGAATCAGAACTGACTCTAAAATATTACTCAAGTTTGGTGACAAAACAGGAGTCAATATTGATTCAGAAAGTTGAACTGGATCACAGATGTGAGAATCTAGGTCACATATCTCTTTACTTCCAATATTAAGGAATTCCAGCTCCTCTCCATACAACTCTTCAAAACTCAGGTCAAAATTTAAACTTGCCAATTTGTCAATAGTATCTTCAGAAGTGTATAATTGGTCAAGTTCAATATGATCCTCAAAGATGGGTGATTCAACTTCATTATGAATTGGGGTAGGATCCAATGTCGACTCCGGGAAAAGATTGAAGTCAGGTAAAGACACCGGAGTCATTATTGAATCAGGAAGAAGAATTGAATCACTAAGTTGGGGTTCAAGATCATATTCATTTTCAAGTTCTATTTCAGGAAAAGGAAAACTTGCCATAATGTCAATGGAATTTGAAGGTTGGACAAGTTCAAATGAGCGTGCTGAAATAAAACCTTGATTTCCAAAACAACATGACTCTTTGGCTCTGACAGAATGGTTAGTGACATTAGAAATAGTCGAACGATAAGAACGGAGACTTTCAACCATTATATCTATGTCACGATTATGAGCATTTTGAGCCTGAGTCATGTCTTCAAGCATCTTTACATAATTGATAGGTTCATCATTTTGTTGCAAAGATGAAGTATTATTTTGGAACTGGTGGTGAAATTGTGAGTCCATTGGATTTGGTGATTTTTGTTTGGACTCACGCATACTCATTTCCAAAATTGTTGGTGTTCTATTTTGGACTGGTGGAATTGAGTCTGTGTCTTGAAAATATTGTGGACTGGGTGGAGAAGGAGGACAAGGTGGTTGGAAATTATGCTCGGGGTAGGTGAATCCCCACTGACTCGGTGAAGAGTTGAAATAATTATGGAAATTATAGTTATTAGATGGGGGGTATGGGTCATATTGATTCGGATAAGACCAATCCGGCACACTAGGTTGTTAAAAGTTATGATATGCCGGGTTAGTAATATCCGAAAATGAAGTCGGTGTGTAATATGGATTATTATTAAAGTTGGAAAAATTGTTATTATAAGCCATATCACACAATGAAATACAAACAAAAAGAAACAAACAAATAGACAAACAAAAAAGAAAAAAAAAATTCTAATCCTAAGTTAGGGTAGACCTATGACCTAGACGACTCCTAACTGATTAGACCGTCCACGGGAGGTTTAGTGTAGACTTTGACCACAAGCTAATCAGCCAGCTCAGGGCAAGGTTGTTGGGAGGTTTTCCGTCAGAGACGTTCCTTAATTAAATAACCACCAACCTTCGGACTTTCGGCCCTCAATCCCTTTCCTAGACACTGATTTTGCAAGAGTCAAATTCTAACACTTTTCCCCCTTAGGATAATCTCCTAAGTGAGTCCGAGATGTCCCTAGGGCAAACGTCTATTTTTTTTTAAAATTAGGCTTAGGTTAGTGAGTGCTGGGATGGTGATTTTTGGGCTAAGGAAAGGGTAATGAAATCCCCCACCTTATCTTATTTATGGGTTAGTGCCCTTAAAATTGGATTGTGCAAGTGTACAAGATATATAACTAGGATTCACTCAAAGTATGAAAATCTAGCAAGAGATGATTACTAGTCTCATGCGATGCAAAACGTACCTTGCTCCAGCACTCTTCAACAGTAAAAGTAAATGAATTGAAAAGACACGTGCCTAGAAATGCAAATGTCTAATCAATTTTTAACTTTGCAACAAATTTTTTACTGTTGATTATTAGCAGATATAAGGTGAAGCATACAAGAATTTAAGTATTGCAGCAACTGTATTTTGCAGAGCAAGCAACCCTGCAGAAATTTGGTCAGTAGTTCACTCCTCCTTGCCGCGGATCCGCGGCAGTGGCCGGGGAATCGCGGCAATTCAGAGGGCAACTGGTTTCTGCTTTAAAGAGCAAAAGCCCAGAGCCACTTATATGTCACTGCAATGCAAATTTTCCTGTTTCTTCACCAGTAACCTGCAACAGAGAAGAAAATTCGTTTAGTTCTTCATTTGAAATCAAAAACCGTTGCTCTCCCCGGCAACGGCACCAAAAATTTTGATTGGGAAAAGGATAGTGTGGTAATTTGCACAAATATTCAATGAAAGAGAGAAGGTTTAGAGTCAACCTTAGGTGCTTGATTACTCCACAATGTCTTTAAAATGATTAATGTATCCTTTCCAAATCACCGTAGTAGCACAAGCTATACGGATCGAATCCTCAGGGAGAGCTCGCGATGGAAGCTTTACGGTTTAATGTGAAGATAGAAAACGAATGTTCTTCTTTGTTTTAAAAGAATGCAAAAGACATGGAAAAAGAAATGAAAGAATTGGTGGTTGGTTTGTACATGAAATGAAAACTATGGAAATAAAATGAAAAGAATCGAAGACAAGATTTGCTTTGGAATTAATACTAAAAGAATGAAAACTTGTAGAAGACTTTTAAATGAGAAAAGCCATGACTAACTAACATTACTAACTTGCTAACGTACTAATCTCCGTTAGGGTGATGCTTGCCTCATGTTGATTCATCGGCATATGTTTGTCTTGTGTGTTGGTCTAGTTACTTTTCCACTTGATTGACAGGTAATCTACTTGGACTTGTCTTGTAGCCTCAATGATGTCATAGGCCTTCAAGATAGACTTTCAATGGTGGAATCAAAAGAGTTTCCACTCAAGGGATGCTAAGGAAGAAGATACAACATTCATTAATTGAAGTAAAGAAGTTGTACAACAAATAGCATATGTTTGGTGATCCATCTCCATGTTCCATCAAGGTACTTGTTGTAAGACAAGGCTCTAAATGAGGCACACATGAATCATATGGAGAATTACAACAAGAAATTGCCAAGCATGAAAGTAACCCATCATCTTCATCATGGATAAAATAGACTCAACAATTGCAAGATGAAGTAATTGCATTCACCCAAGAGTTAGAAGTTAAGCAAGATTAGTTGTTAGCTAGTCATGTAGAAGAATTTAGCTACTAGCCATTACAAGAAAAGAAAAGCAATTCATGAATAAGAGTGCAATTGAAGTAAAGCTTGAAATGAAAGAATGCAAGTAAAGTACTAGAAAATGCTCAAGTAGAGAAAAGAGATTGGATTAAATCTTGCTTCACAAGTTGTCACACCTTGATTTACACAAGATTTCTCTCTCTCACAATCTCTCTTTTTGCAGAATTTCTAGGGAGGAAGAAGACTAAGAGAAACAAAACCTAGAGAAAAATCAAAATACAATTTCTTTCTCTATTCTCTCCTCTCTCCTCTGTCCTCTCTTTGCGAAGGCCCTGGTGGCGTATTTATAGCCTCAGTGAGAAGCCTCTGGAACCCAGGTTGTTGGAGAAAATCTCGGGCTCAACAGCCTTGTAACTGCCGTGGAAATGCGGCAAAAGCCGTGGAAACGCGGCAAAATCTTGGCCGTTGAGGCTGAGATTTCTGGTGCGAGTTTGTTACAGGTTGCTAGCCACGTGGACCTTCTGGAAGTCTGACTTGGCGCGTGGATTTCTCCAGATCCTGGGCTCAACCTTTGGGCTCTCTTTTGGGCTTTGATTTATTCTCCTTTAATTCTTGATAATTAAAGGGATTTTGGGCCTTTTCTCTATTAGAATATGGACCTGCAAAAATAGAGAGAAAAAGATTAAAAAATCACATTTTTATTTACAATATGCATGTTATGGATGTGGTAAAATATGCAAAAATGAATAACAATCAACAGACACCACCATTCTCCTTGCATTTGCAAGAAGAATGAGACAGACTTTCATAAAGCCCTCTAAGAGCAATACAGTAGCGTTTAATCAGACCGAACCCTGCAAAACACGCAAGAAGATGATAATATCACATTCCCTCCAAGGTGTTTTATGGTAGAGCTCGAACTCCAAGAAGAGAAGTGATTCATCGGTGCATTCAACCAATGATCTTCTTCTCCTTCCTCGTGCACACCATAAGAAAACGGGCTCCAAGCCTCAGGGTCCAAACTTGCCCATAAGATTGAGTGAATTGGAGACCAGATCGCCTGACCGAGTTGAAGTAAAAGTCCTTCCTATCACCCTCGATGGCGGCACCCTTCCACATCAACTAATACGCTGCAGCAGATCCTTTACGGCTGCTAATGTGACGCATTGACCAGACTCCCAGAGAATATGAGCATTCCCATCATTTTCTTCTTGTCCCCTCTCCATTTCTTTCTTCCATCTAATGAAAAGGAAGGAACAAAGCATGTTGAACCTTTTAGGAAAGAAATTGCAATGAAGTCAAGGCTTTAATGTATTTTAAGGAAACTTAAAGATGGTGTAAATGATCTTTTTTCTCTAGGTCTCCTCCAATTTATACGTGATGAGTGAGTTCATCGCCATCAAAGTGATTTCTTGGAAACTCATGAGCCCCTAAAAATTCATCCTATAACCCTGATTAGTCTCCAATATTGCATATTTCATACCCATTTTTCACACTTATTCTTAATAAAATTCTACAAACAATAGTTTTCTTGTGTGTTCCTAGGTCCATGGTGTGAAATGAAGAAAAAGATCAAAAAACCCAATTATTTGGTGATTTTTAGATCATAATAGAGTTATTGACTTTGGAAGCCAATTCTGCTGCTAGGGAGCTTAAAACAAGGAAGTAGTACCTCATACCTATACATCAGAGCAGCCATGACCAGTAGATTTTGACGTTGTGTGCCTGGCCACAGTATGGCCGCATTTCTGTGGCCATGCTGTGGAGTCGTTTGACATTTTTTGAAGCATAACTTTGTACAGCTCTCATGATGACCCCGTTTACCTTATGATTTCCAGAATTCAGAAAAGAAGAGTTTTGGAAGAGTTTTTAGGGTAGTTTTTATGGTAGTTTTCTTTCTTTAATTTAGGTTAGTTGTTCTTCTTCTTCCCCTTTTGTATTGTTCATTTCTTGTAGATCTTGTAATAGGAAAAAGAGTAATTCATAGGATGAAAGTAAGAGTTATTGTAATGGAAGGTGGCAATCTATGAAAGGTTCTCTCTTTATCTCTCCTTATTTTCTTCTCTCTAACTCCTCTATGCTTAGCTAATTTTCTTTTATGGCAGCTAACTACTAACCACTAACTTGCTTACTCTTTACTTGATAATCCACATGAATCTAATAGCCTCTACTTGGCCTTGCTCTTGCAAGAGTCCTTGATGATGGATTCTAACTCTCTAACAAACTAATATTATTTTATTCCATACTTGTTCTTATTTAGTTTTGATGGTTTAAGTGTAGCTTGTACTTGTTTATTTAGTTTGGATGTGATGAGTTATCTTATGGGTCATACATTGAAATGCTCTTGAATCAAGGACTAGTGATGGCTAAGGATACATGTGAGGCACTATCACTATGAAGTTAGCATCGTTAGTGGAGCCATTAGTAGTTAGTTGCCATGAGTTTTCTTTCATTTTCACTTTGTTTCAGAAATACTATTAAAAATCACAAATATACTGATTCAATTTTTCTATTTTTGTTTCTATCGTACACTTCTCTTTTTAACCTTTGTTTTCTTTTCTTTTGACTCTTTAAAATGGTGAGGAAACTTTAATACACACGTTAACATACCCTGAAAGCTTCTATCGCCTCCCGTCCTTGTGGTTACAATCTATTTTAGTCTCTATGCTATAATGGAATTATCGAGCAAACCAAAGCACACACCATTTAACTCTTGATTTCTAAACGACCCTTTTTGTGCGCGATTTTTTCTAGGTCCATGGTGTGAAATGAAGAAAAAGATCAAAAATCTCATTTATTTGGTAATTTTTAGATCCTAATAGAGCCATTGACTTTGGAAGCCAATTCTGCTGCTGTAGGGAGTATAAAACAAGGAAGTAATAGCTCATACCTATACATTAGAGCGGCCATGACCAGCAGATTTTGGCGTTGTGTGCCTAGCCACAGTGTGGCCGCATTTCTATGGCCATGCTGTGGAGTCGTTCAATGTTTTTTGAAGCACAACTTTGTACAGCTCTCATGATGCGCCCTTTTACCTTGGGATTTCCAGAATTCAGAAAAGAAGAGTTTTGGAAGAGTTTTAGGGTAGTTTTTATGGTAGTTTTCTTTCTTTAATTTAGGTTAGTTGTTCTTCTTCTTCCCTTTTGTATTGTCCATTTCTTGTAGATCTTGTAATAGGGAAGAGAGTAATACATAGAATGAAAGTAAGAGTTATTGTAATGGAAGGTGGCAATCTATGAAAGGTTCTCTGTTTATCTCTCCTTATTTTTTTCTCTCTAACTCCTTTATGCTTAGCTAATTTTCTTTCATGGCAGCTAACTACTAACCACTAACTTGCTTACTCTTTACTTGATAATCCACATGAATCTAATAGCCTCTACTTGGCCTTGCTCTTGCAAGAACCCTTGATGATGGATTCTAACTCTCTAACAAGCTAATATTATTTTATTCCATACTTGTTCTTATTTAGTTTTGATGGTTTAAGTGTAGCTTGTGCTTGTCTGTTGAGTTTGGATGTGATGAGTTATCTTATGGGTCATACATTGAAATGCTCTTGAATCAAGGACTAGTGATGGCTAAGGATACATGTGAGGTAACTATAACTAAGAAGTTAGCATCATTAGTGGGGCTATTAGTAGTTAGTAGCCGTGAGTTTTCTTTCATATTCACTTTATTTCAGAAATACTATTAAAAATCATAAATACACTCATTCAATTTTTCTATTTTTGTTTCTATCATACACTTCTCTTTTCATTCTTTGTTTTCTTTTCTTTTGACTCCTTAAAATGGTGAAGAAACTTTAATACACACATTAACATACCCTGAATGCTTCTATTGCCTCCCGTCCTTGTGGTTACAACCTATTTTAGTTTCTATGCTATAACGGAATTATCGAAAAAACCAAAGCACACACACTTTAACTCTTGATTTCTAAACGACCCTTTTTGTGTGCGATTTTTTCGATCAAATTTTTATGCCATTACCGAGGATGGGAACGGTTTGATCTCATAGTTTTGTTAACTTTTCTTCTTTGTTTTCAGTGTACAAGTCAAATTTTTAGCATTGTAGAAGTCCATACTTGCTTTTCTGTGGTTGGGCAAATTCTTGTATAGTGCTATATTCTACTACTAGTTTCTATTTATATTATTTGTGCACTGTAAAAATTTTAAGAACTAAAAGATGATATTTGGATATATTAAAATAATTTAGACATTTACATCTAGGCATGTGTCAATTTTCATTCTAATATACTTATTTTATTCTTCTGTTGTGGTAATCTGGACTGAGGTGTATATATGGCATTACATATAGCATAGGACAAATACGTGGGTGATTTACTCACTTTGTGTGTTCATTCTTTTCTATATTGCACACTTGCACGAATCAGACTTAAGGGCAAAATCCAATACAATAGAAGGTGAGGAAGTCATTACCCTTCCCTAGCCCAAAATCCACCTCCCCATTCACACAACCCAAGTCTAAATAAAATTTTCTAGATGTTGACCCCCAGGGATATCTCGGACTTATTTAATAGATTAACCTAAGGGAAAAGTTGTTAAAGTTTGACTCCTATCAAATCGGTGTCAAAGGTTAAGGATTGAGAGGCGAAACCTCGAAGAACTGTGGTTTGGCATAATTAGGCTTGTTGCTCTAGCACGGATACCTCTCACTAATCTTGCCCCTACCTGGCTAATTAATTTGTTGTCAAATTTATACAAGGTACCCCCAGTGGACTGTCTAACCAGTTAGGAGTCGTTTAGGTTTAAGTCAACCCTAACATAGGCTTGTTTTCTTTTTTTTCTTTTTCTTTATTTGTTTGTTTACTTGTTTGTTTTTTTTTGTAAATTGTGAAATGGATTTCAACAATAATTCTTTCAATCCTAATATGAATTTATATTTCATCCCAACCTTATTTGACTCAGATAACTCCAACCAAGCTATGTACAACATAAACCAACTATATAGGCCAGACTGGGATTATCTGACTCAATATGACCCATACCCCCAATCCTATAACTAAGATTTTGAAAATAATTTCTACCCTTCACAGAGTTCATGGGGATTCACCCCCAGTTAAATTTTCAACCACCTTGTCCACATTTTTACAATATTCATTCCCCGATTTTGTTTACTATACTCCTTTTCCAGAACCACCCTCTGAAGAAAACTTCAATTTGAAAAGGAGTATGAAAGCCATGCTTGAGTCCCAACAACAAATTCAAAATTTACACTATTCGCAATCTTTCCCACATCAAAGTCCATATACTCCTTTTCTAGAACATCGAATTGAAGAAAAATCTGAGCTAAAAAAAAGTTGGGAAGTCTTTTGTAAAATAGCGCAACAATTTCAAAATATGTTAGACTCATCATCTCAACTAAATTTTTGAGAGTCATGCTCATCTTTTCCAGTCGCTTCGATTCAAATGAACAACCATCTATCCTGAAAGTTAATATGGAACTCTTGCGTGAGTTCGAGCAATAATCGCAAAATCTGATGGACTCAAGACTTCACCATAATTTTCAAAACCAACTTTCATACTCACTTTTTCAAGAAGAACCAATTGCAAAGAGTATGAAAGATATGGTTCAGACTCAAAATTCTGTTAACCAGCCTATAAGTGGGTTAAACTTAATAAATGACTGAATTGATCAATGAGAATGAGGAGTGTCTTTCTTGTCAACCTTTGACCAATTCTTATATCCCTAACTCTACCGATTGGACCCAAGAATCATGATATCTTGGAAACCAAAATTCAATTTTAGCACGCCCATTGGAACTTGATCAAACTTTAAGTTTTGAAAACTACATTGACATTTTTAAAAGTTATCCCTTTCTTGGAACTGAAATTGAATAAGAAAGTGATCCTAAACCTCAAATTGATAATTCTATTTCACTTTTTGACTCAATAATGACTCTGGTATCTTTATTAGATTTTTTTCTATTCTGGAATCAATATTGAATCCTGTTCGAGTACACCGTGAAATTGAATCACCAATATTTTATAATCACATTTTGTTAATGGAGAAAGTGTGTGAACAATAATTCTTTAGTTTGGACCCAATTTTTGAACCAATTTCGACTCCAACTTTTGAATCTCGACTTGATCTGAGTCAAATTTCTGAGTCAGTATCGGTTTTTTATCCTATGTCATTTGAGTCCAAATCAATCATCTCCCAAAAACACACTTCATTGTTGGACAAGGATGTTGAACAAAATGACTCAGTAATTATTTTTGAAAATAGGAAATTTGATGAGGATAAGTTTTTAAATAAGATCATTCACTCAATCATTCTTTTTTCGGGTCATATTAGAGAGGTCACTGGTGGGTTTCTGTAAGATCCATAATTTCTAAACTGGACCGCATTTCATGGATCAATTAGACCCCGATCGGAATCACCACCGTGAGGTAATTTTCCTTCCCTTTCTATTTGTTTTATACATATACACATTCACGATGCATTGAGCAATGCATGAGATAAGTGTGGGGGAGAATTTACTAACATAGTTTATTTTATTTTTTCTTTTTTTTTACACTTCATTTTAGAAAGTTTTTACATTTTCTATTTTGTATAGAAACCTTTTTTTCTTTTTTTTTTTTTTTACAAAACTTTTAGAAATAAGAGAAATAGTTTTGATTTATTTTAAAGAAAGCTAAGAGGATCTTAGGAATTAAGAAGACATAAAATTATGAATTCTTAAACCGAGTCAAAATAATAGATCTTATTTAAACTTTAGGATAAGAAAGTAAGATTGGAAAGATAATTTGATCTTAAATTTTTTCCTTAGATATATGCACTTCACATTTACGTAATTTTTTGAGATTGAAACAAATGCTGAAAATGTCATAAAAAATACTAAAAAAATGATGATAATAAAAATCACTTATTGAAGCTGGGTAATTATGCCTCAGGAAGCATGATTATTGCACCTAAAAAGATGGTCAAAATCAAAATAATCCCGTTTAGTTTTGTGGTATTGTTTACTCGAGTCCTTAAGCCTGAGAGATGTTTTCTTATCTGGGGCCCTAAAACCATCTGGTTTGAGAGTAACCGGCTAAAGGTTCACTACCCGGGTAAGCTAGAACGCGTAAGAAAACTAAGAGAAGAAAAAATTGATAAATGACATAAAAGTTAGAGTAGATGTCCCAAAAATCTTCACAGTTCACTAAGTGCATATTTTCTAAGAGTTTTTATGAAATATCAAAGAATTAATTTAATTTATAAAAAATTTTGCATTTAGACTTAGTTTAAAAAAGTAATTTTTGGTTAACTTATGACCTTGGATCGCTTAAATTTTCTGCAAAAATATTTCAACACTTTTCTCTATTCTAAAATGCGTTTTCAAAATATTAACATTTGATTTCTTTCTTTATAGATTTTGTGGGTGTAATCTGCTAAAAACCCTCAGGAGACAAGACTCTTCCTCTAGGAAAAACCTAGAAGTTTAATGGCTTATTGCACATGCTCAGCGTAATCACATCACCTGCGAAAGTGGTGAATTAATTTTCATAGTTTTTCTGTTTTGCTTCTGACAAGCAAAAGATAAGTGTGGGGGTATGATTAGTCTCTAATATTGCATATTTCATATCACATTTTCACCCTTTTCTTTGTAAAATTCAGCTAAATAATGATTTTCTTGTGTGTTCTTAGATCCATGGTGTGGAATGAAAAAGAAGATCAAAAATCCCATTTATTTGGTGATTTTTAGATTCTAATAGAGCCAGTGACTTTGTAAGCCCATTCCGCTGCTGCAGGGAGCAGAAAACAAGGAAGTAGCAGCACATACCCATACATCAGAGAAGCCGTGACCTGCAGACTTCGGCGCTGTGCATATGGCCGCGGAAACGCGACCATGGCTGCCGTATTTTCGCGGCCATGCTGTGAGTCGTGCATTGATTTTGACGCATGACTCCGTACAGCTCCATGGCCGCCTTTCCACGACCATGCTGTGGAGTCGTGCATTGATTTTTGACGCACGACTCCGTATAGCTCCCCTGATGCCCCATTATTTTGCATATAAATACGTTGGGATTTTAAGATTTCAGAAAAGAAGAGTTTTTGGCAGAGTTTTTAGGTCAATTTTCAGGGCAGTTTGTTTCTTTAGCTTAGGTTAGTTGTTCTTCTTCTTTCTCTTTTGTATTTTCCATTTCTTGTAGATCTTGAAATAGGGAAGAGAGTAGTACATAGGATGAAAGCAAGAGTTCTTGTAATAGAAAGTGATAATTTATGAAAGGTTCTCTCTTTATCTCTCCTTATTTTCTTCTCTCTAACTCCGTTATGCTTAGCTAATTTTCTCTTATGACAACCAACTATAAACCACTAACTTGCTTACTCCTTAATTGATTATCCATGAATCCAATAGCCCTTACTTGGCCTTACTCTTGCAAGAGCCATTAATGGCTCATGATGATGGATTCTAACTCTCTAACAAGCTAATATTACTTTATTCCTTGCTTGCTCTTGTTTATTTTGATGGTTTAAGCGTATCTTGCACTTGTTTGTTGAGTTTGAATGTGATGAATTATCTTATGGGTCATGCTTTGAAACGCTCTTGAACCAAGCACTGGTGATGGCCAAGGATACATGTGAGGAAACTATTACTAAGAAGTTAGCATGATTACTGAAGCCATTAATAGTTAGTAGCCATGAGTTTTCTTTTTCTTTTTTTCACTTTGTTTTAGATATACTATAAAAAAACACAAATACACTCTTTCAATTTTTCTATCTTTTTTCCACCATATACTTCTCTTTTCATTCTTTGTTTTCTTTTCTTTTGATTATTTAAAAAGTTGAGGAAACTTAAATACACATGTAAACATACCCTGAAAGCTTCTATCGCCTCCCATCCTTATGGATTTGACCCATTTTAGCCTCTATGCTATAACCGAAGTATTGAGGAAGCCAAATCACACACACTTTAACTATTGATTTCTAAACGATACTTTTTGTGTGCAGTTTTCCCCGATCAAGCCTGAAAAGATCGTCCAATTAAGAAAATGAAAAACAAAACATCACCACTAAGTCATTTATGACACTGGGAGTCAAACTAACACTCATAATTACACCAGGATTTGAATTGACACCGAACATGACTAGGTGACAGCTGGCCTCAAGAGACAACGTCTCCCATTTTATACCAAAGCTCATGCCTTATATCTGTGTGTGTGTGTGTGTATGTGTATGTGTGTGTGTGTGTGTGTGTATTTTTGAAAGAAGTTCAAAGTATTACCACTTCGTTGCCCTTTAACCACTTCTTTTTTTTTCCTAATAGGTATAACTCATCTAATTTTTTTCCCTGTAAGTATCAAGGCTTCTTGAGGCCCTGATACCTAACTAATTTTTTATTAGATGTGTTAATACATATATTATATATACATATATATATTTTTTTCAAACTTACCTAATTATCTTTCGCGTAAATACCAAGGCTTTCTTAGGCCAAAGCATCAAGCGAATCAACAATTAGATTTGTTTATTTTTCACACACACACCCCCCCAACACACACATATATTTTTATAAGGCTCAAGAGTTTTTGCTGAGAATGTCAAGTGTCTGGGGACCAAAGTTTTTCTTACGATGAGTTTATCATGAAAAATTTAAAACCTATTCTTTATAATCTTTGTATTTTCGTATGCCTCATTTCTCAACTCCTCATGTTTGAAATTTGCAATTTTTGAGGCGCACTAGCCTTCTCTAAATTAAAATTTAGTTACTTAATAGCCCATAAGGCTCGGTGCTCCAACTAAATTGGAAGGTGGCAAGCATTTTCAAAGACTAACCTATATGAAGACATCCCTAAAATCATTTTGAAAGTGGTCCTATAAACCCATAAGGCATCTAATATTTTGGTGGACCAATCTTTATAGTTTTGACTCATAATTTTCTCCAAGATAAGCTTGATTTGTCTATTTAAGACTTCTACTGGCCCACTAGTTTGAGGATGATATAGTGTCGATAACTTATGAGTCATGATATATTTTCACATAAAAGCTTTAAAAGTTCTATTGCAAAAATGTGGGCCATTATCGCTAATTATGGCATGTGGAGTTCCAAAGCATGAGAAGATGTTTTCTTTCAAGAACTTGACAACAACTTTGTTGTCATTTGCCTTGCTAGGAATGGATTCTCCCTATTTGGATACATAATCCATAGCCACAAAATATATTGGTGCCCAAGCGAACTAGGAAAGGGACCCATAAAGTGAATACCCCATACATCAAAAAGTTTTATTTCTAGAATTGGGTTTAGGGACATTATATTTCATCTCAAAATCCTACTCACCATTTGGCATTTACAACATGTCTTGCAGAAACCAAAGGCATCTTTAAACAATGTGGGCTAATGAAACCGACTTTGTGGCACTTTTTCTGCAGTCTTGCAGGGACAAAAGTGTCCACCATATGCAAGCTCGTGACAAAATAAAATGACACTCCTAACTTTCTCATCAGAGATATATCTCCGAATGATTTGGTCGGAATAGTAATTGAAGAGATACGGTTTCTCCCAAAAGAAATACCGGGCTTGAGATAAGAATCAATATACTTCTTGTTTTGACCAATGAGATGAGATCTTGTTTGTGACTAAGTAATTTACTATGTTGGCAAAGCATGGTTCACTAAAGGTAGCTAAGAGTTGTTCATCAGGAAAGTCATCATTAATTGGCAACTCGTTGGATGGAGCAGTGAGAGGTGATCGATAATGACATTTTCTATACCCTTCTTATCTCGAATTTCGAGATTAAATTCTTGAAGAGGAGGATCCAATGAATGAGTCAGGCCTTGGCATCCTTCTTGTGCATGAGATATCAGAGTGCAGAATGGTCAGTGAATATGGTGGTTTTGGTTCCAAGTAGGTATGGACAAAATTTTTCCAATTCGAATACTACTGCAAAGAGTTCCTTCTCGGTTGTACTATAGTTCAATTGGGCATCATTAAGAGTCCTACGTGAATAGTAATCATATGCCACTTGCTGTTAATGTGTTGTCCTAAGATAGCGCCTATGGCAAAATTGAAAGTCTCGCACATGACCTCAAACGGTTTGGACCAATCCGGGGAAAAAATTATAGGTGCAGAGATAAGTTCCATCTTGAGTTTCTTGATCGGTCGCTAATATTGCACATTTATTATCATATTCTCATATCTATTATTAAATAAACTCTACTTTTTCCTAATTATTGTTTGATTTATTTGCAGGCCAGTTCCTAAAGGAGAGTGAAGAGAAATGAGCCCAAAAGCCCATTAAATTCTGAATTAAATCAGAATAAATTCGAAATGAGGGAATCAGGACAGATCTTGGCAAATCAAAGAGATTGAAAACCAGTTGAAATAAATCCCTACAAATCAAATAGTTGAAACCAACAATCAAAGGCCATTTTATCACAATTCAGGAGCTGAAACGGGAAATCCAGCTGTAGATAAATTCAAAACACGAAACCAGGAGGTACCACCCCCGGCTGTGGCCACCTGGCCACAGCCAGGCCGCGGAAACGTGGCCAAACCCAGGTTTTTGCGGCCTTATCATTTCAGTTGGGGGAGTGTTTGCTCCCCCTATCTCCTCACGCCTCCCCCCTCTGGTTCTTTTCCTATAAATAGAAGGGTTTTCACTGTAAATGGGAAAGACCAAGCAGAGAGTAGACCTTACGCTAATTTGTAGTTTATAACTTAGGTTTTTATTTTCTTTCATGTAATTTTTATTTTATTTATGTAACTGAGAGGAGAGGATACTTTCATGGAGGAATGAGAGCAAGCTTGTATTGAAGGTGACACCAGTATAAATGATCTTTTCTTCCATTGTTATTTGAATCGAATCGAGATTTCCTTTTCTTTTCTATTCTTGTTTTTGTTCGCTTTAGTTTTTTGTGTTTGTGGATCCAAATGAAACCGATAGCCTCAAAGTTGCTTTCTCCTTGCAAGTGCCGTTGATGGTTTATGGTGATGGACATCCATTTCTATGGTAGTATAGCTCGCCCCTTCATTTTATAGTGTAAATCAGGAATGGGAAAATCTAATCTGCCATACTTCGCTCGCCTTCAAAGAAAGGTACATCGTCGATACGGGTAAAAGGTAAGCAGGCGCCGAAGAGGTAAGTTTGTTTTTTTTAGGTTTTAGTTTTTCTTCTTTTCTTGAAACTTTTAGTGTAGATTACCAACACCATAATCGCCCAAATCTCTTTCACTCTTCTAATTTCTTTATACATATCACTTCTAGTTTCCTCAGCTTCTTAATCTACCATCTTCTTCCTAATTCAACTTTAACAAAATTTTTCCTTTTTCTTTTAAGAAGCTAAAGAAGAATTTTAACCATTAATTGTAACTTGAAAGAAAACTTATTAAAAAAGCTTCCATCGCTGGTCCCTCCTTATGGATCACGACCCGCATAGCCACTTGCTATTGCGGTAGAATTGAGCACCTTGCACTTCTATTTTGTATCTCTGAAATTCTGTATTTTGTGTGCAGGTCGAACTCAATCAAATTTTGGCGCCGTTGCCGGGGAGGGACGGTAAGTTACTCTCTTTAAAGTTTACATTTTTGGTTAACCTTCTTCTTTGTTTTTGGTGAACAGATTTAACAACAAGGAATTTCTGTTGCAGTGGACATATAAGTGGCCATGGACTTTGCTCAAGAAAGTAGAGTCCAGAAGCCCTCAGATTTGCTACATTCCAGTGACAAAACTAAGTGAAATACTAACCTGTATTTTTGCAGGTTGGCTGAATTGAAAATCTGAATTCTGTAGCATTTATCTCCTTGTTTGACTCACTGTATATGCATTTTTAACACAACAGTAAAAAGTTGATTGTAAATGCTAAAAATGATTTAGACTTTACATTTAGGCACGTGTCTATTTCATTTCATTTTCTATTTACTGTTGAAGAGTACTGGAGCCAAGGTATGTGTGTATAGCATTTAGTATAAGGTTCATTCTTGTATGAAATATTGCTTGAATGTTACTTTTTTTTATATACTTATACACTGTACTAAATTTATTTAAGGGCTTGTCCTATAAACAAGATAAGGTGGGTAAGTCATTACCCTCCTTTAACCCACAAACAATCTCCTCACTCACTAACCCAAGCCTAACTAAAAATGAGTAGACGTTGACCCTAGGGACATCTCAGTCTCAATTAGGAGATTATCCTAAGGGAAAAGGTGTTGGAATTTGACTCCTATGAAATCAGTGTCTAGGAAGGGGATTAAGGGCCGAAAGCCTGAAGATTGGTGGTTACTTAATTAAGGAACGTCTTTGATGGATAACCTCCCACCAATTTTGCCCTGACCTGGCTGATTAGCTTGTGGTCAAAGTCTGCATTATACCTCCAGTGGACAGTCTAACCAGTTAGGAGTCGTCTAGGTCTAAGGTTTATCATAACTTAGGTTAGAATTTTTTTTCATTGGCTTGCTTATTTGTTTGTTTTTTCTTTGTTTGTATTTTGTTATGTGATATAGCTTATAACAACAATTTTTCCAATTTTAATAGTAATTCATATTACACACCAACTTCTTTTTGGATATTACCAACCCGACATATCATAACTTTAACCAATAAAGTGTGCCGGATTGGTCTTATCTGAATCAATATAACCCATGCCCCTAATCTTATGACCATAATTTCCAGAATAATTTCAACTCTTCACAGAGTCAATGGGGATTCACCTCCCTCGAGTCCAATTTTCAACCAACTTGTCCTCCTTATTGATCAAAAAAAAGCAAGTACTAAAATAAGAGAAGGAAGTGTTGGTTGATGTTACTGCTTTTGTGATTTTTCCGTAGTAGCGAAGTGGCTATACGGGTCGTATCCAAAAGGAGGGAGAGCGATGGAAGCTTGATGCGGCTTTTATGTTCAAGAAAAGAGAATGTTCTTTGTTTTCAAATAAAGAATTGAAAAGTGAAAACAAGTTGTTTCAAGAATTGTTGGAAAATGTTTTGGTGGTTTGTAAAAGTGAATTTTTTTCTTAGTTGTAAAAATGCATGGCTAACTTTCTACTAAGTGCTCCCACTAATTTCTAACTTTTAGAAGATAGCCTCACAATGGATCATAGGCGAACATAAACCTTTTGTATTGGAACTATTCACGTGAAAATCGAGTGAAAGTTCATCCTAAAACTTAGCTTTACACGGCAAAAACTTGGACATTCCCTTATCAAGATCAGATAGAAGGCGAGAATAAGGGAAGACTCGAGTGCACTATTGGTATCGGCAAAGTTAAAAGGAAAAGTCTCTAACTTACAATAACAAGTAAAGTACACAACTCATAGATCATCAAAACTTATTAAGCATGAAGTATAAGAAAGTAAATACTGTTGGCCCAAAGGCCTTCCACTCTAGTTTTGATGATGACTCACTCATGTAGTTATGTTTACTAATAATCTTGTGTTTCTAAGTTTCAGATCATTAGCAGGTTATTAGTTTTGATGATTAGCTTCAACAAGGGTTTTGGAAGCTTATCATGGTGATTCCGGTGCCAAAGCTTCAAGATTATACCTTTGCACTTGGAAGATCACGGTTTGGGAGCTAGTCTACTTGAAGATAGAAGATCTACAAGCAAGACTTAGGTATCCTAGTTTAGATAGAGTTTTTAGATCCATTTGTAAAGCTTAGTTTAGTTGATATGCTCAAGTGCACAACACACAAGTTTTATGTTTTGATATTTGGTTTTCATGAATAGTTTGATCAAAACAAGTTTTCATATTCTATATGTATAGTAGATGATTTCTTTCTATGCATACATGCGTTAACCTTCAAGATAAACTTATTTTGATATTTCTATTCATGTTTGGAAAATCATGTTTGATAAAAATACATGTTTGGTTTTTGATTGAATCGGTTTTGGATTTCAAGGCTTGACACCCTTCTATATTTATTATCATAACTTTTTATTTTTATATTCAAATAACATGATTTAACTTGTATTTCAAAGTTAACTTTTAGATCTAAATTTCTTATTTAATAAGCATTTCCTGATTCTAATTTTAAAGTTGTCAAATATTTGGTTGAAATCTGTCTTTGTTCTGAAAATAAGTTACAGTTTTTGTTTTGATACCTGTCAGTGTTTTATTGATAACTTTCTCATATAAATTGATATTGATTTGATTTAAGTTGCATTAGAAAGTAGACTTCAATATCTACAACTTCATCCTATATACTTATTTCCAAATTCGAACGTTTTAGACCTCAAAAATGCGTTCCAACCTGACCTATTTTTGCTGTCTGCCAGGTTGGGCCAGTCGACTGGGACAGTCGACTGGGCCAAGCGGCCAGTCGACCGACCAGTCGACCGGACGTGCACAAAACTGTGCACGTCGGCCAGTCGACCGGCCAGTCGACTGTACTGAAACAGGTTTGGTCTCGGGTTGTTACCAGTCGACCGACCAGTCGACCGGCAGCTGTCAACGGTCAAAAATAGCCGTTGGACGGTCGACCGGCCAGTCGACCGACCGCCTGTCAGGCTGACACGTCAGCCTAACGGCTAGTTTTGTATAGGGGCTATATAAACCCCATTGTTTGGAGTTTTTGGTTAAGATTTTTGTGCTAGTTTTTCCAGATCTTTTTCATTGTTTTAAAAGTGTTTTCAAAAGAGTTTAAGTGCTAAAAGAGATTCATCTTTATTTGTTTTGTGTTTTTGGAAAATCAAAGAAAATAGGATTTGGGATATTTGTGTTGATTTTCATTCTATATCTTTTGGCAAGAATTTTCCCAAGTATTTTTCTTTGTTGCTTGTTTCCAAAACACTTAGTTTCCACTTGAGCTATATCTTCTATCCTAAGTTATTAGGATCTTTGTTTTGTGTGGAAAAAGAAAGAGAAAAAGAAAGAGAAGTGTTTGAGGTTGTTGTTGTAAACCTCTTTATTGTAAAACACCCTTGTTATTTGTGAATCCCTCTTAGGTAGAGGTGATCGGGTGATTGAATTTGTTGTGAGCCTCTTCGGTAGAGGTTGTGGGTTTGTTGTATTTCGGCTACGGGCCGTATACCTCTTCGGTAGAGGTGTGGATTGTGGTTGTATAGCCTCGGTGGCTTTGTAAGGTTGAGAGAGGAGTTTGGTACTCCTATAGTGGATTGGGAAATCCTACACGGTGGTGTAGGCGGGGATGTAGAGCTAGGGGCTCGAACCTCGAAACACATCTTGGTCTTTGCGTTTGATCCAATTTCTCTCAACTCTACTCTTTTTACATTTGTGCATGCATCATCCATTCATATCATCATATATACTTGCTTGTGTTTTGAGCATTGTTTCATATTGCCTTGCATATATTTCTATTGCAATTCATCTATACTTGCTTGGCTTAATTGTGTGCATTGTATTGCTATATCCTTGATTGCTTGGATTGCTTGTGTGTGTGTGCCTAACTTATACTCATCCAACAAGAGCTTCACATAGCACCTCAACCCATTTTAAGGGGAATCAAGAGGAGTTAGTTCAGAGCCTCGCAAGGGGAATTCGGCTACACTTGTTGAATTGTATTAGTTTGTCCAACACTTGCATTAGCTTCCGTTTTTAGAGCATTAGAGTTTGCATTTAGCCTTAGATTAGCATTTACACCTATTCACCCCCCCTCTAGGTGTACTTTCAATTGGTATCAGAGCTAGTGCTCCTGATATTAGGCTTAACATCCTAGGAGTGATCCATTTGCTTGCTAATCTCTTGTTTGCATAATACTTGTTTGCATACATTTAGTTTATCATGGACTTCATGACCCCACCTATGTATGATGCTTCCAACATTCTTGTTTGGAAGACTAGAATGTCCATTTACCTTCAAACCCTAGGTTTACATACTTTCCTTGCGGCTACCAAGAAATGCTATCTTGGTAACCTCATTCATATAGGGGCCAATGCACAAGCCCTAGAGGCCATTAGAAGCACTTTACCTAAAGACTATCTTTTATGTGTTTCTAATCTTGATTCCGCTTTTGCAGTATGGAACAAGTTGACAACAACCACCACCTCCAAGCTTCAAGTTCAAATCCAACAAGAAGAGGAATCTAGTGGAGAATCCGAATCACAACAATGCTACATGGTCCAAGGGAATGACTCCCTTGAGGTACAATCGGAAACTCAACTAGATAGTAATGATTGTGCTAGTTCTTCAAATGATTTTGTTGATCCCCATGCTTTAAATGAAGAACTATCTCTTGTTTGTGAAAAACTAATAGAAAAATATAACTTGTTGAAAAAGAAGAGTCTAGGCATTAATAATGAAAATAAAAATTTGATTGCTAGACTTGATGTTGTTTTGCAAGAGAAGGATGAGATTGCTAATGAAAGGGACTCATTAAAATCTCAACTTAATCTTGCTTTAAATGAAAATAAAATTTTGAAAAATAAAAATGATTGTGAAGATGTTTTGAAGAAAAATGATTCTTTAACTTCAAAACTTGATTTTGTTTTAAAAAGTAACCATTCTTTGAAAAATGAAATTGAATTTATTTCAAAAGAATTAGAAATTTGTTTAAAGAAAAATATTGTTTTGAAAAATAATATGGATGCACATGTTTGCCATGTTAGGGTAGTTTCACCTAGAACACCTATTGCATGCCACACTTCTTCTTTGATTAACAATGATATATCCATGCTTAAGAAGAAGGTTGATTGTTTGGGCTCCACTATGAGCCAATGTGCCATGAACCACACTCGCTTGGAAACCTTGGTTCGTATGAAACAAGTTCCAACTTTTATGCATGCACACCCTCCACGGCATACACATGCTCCTCACGGACACACTTCTCACATGTTTGCTCATGTGTACACATGTACACATTGTGGTCGTAATGGCCACCTTACTAAATTTTGCTTTGATAGATTAAATAATGTAAATTTAGCAAATAAGTTTGTTTGGGTTAGAGAAGGGACTAACCCCCATGGACCCAAGAAGGTATGGGTACCAAAGACCACCCCTCCAATTTTTGATGTAGGTGTGGGGTCTCACATGACGTGAGAGTGTTGACACCTTGGAGTGGATGCGTTCCGGACTTAAAGGAAATCATATGGATGCATCACTTTCAAGGGAAGAGTTGGTGGGAGGACCACCTTATTTTGGAGAATTAGAGAAGTGCCCTCATCGGTTTTGGTATAAATCTCTAACTCTCATATTATTTGTTTACATGCTTTTATGATTCATTATTTATAGCATGTCTCATTTGTTTAAGCATATTTTTGATGTCTTTGGATTAGTGTGTAAATTCCATGATTATTAGATCCATGACATACATGTATAGTATTTGAGACACATATGCTCACTTGAATTCATATTTAGTGTTCTCACCGTTTGTTTAGCTATAATGTACATCATGAATCTAATACATGTGAATTTACATAGTAATCATGTTTTAGTTTTATCATGATGTTCTTTTATGATTGTTTTAATGTTTCATGTGATGATAACATGTTTAAATGTAGATTTTATCAAAACTTGCATTATACTTGTGCAAATAGTGAACTACAATTGTTTCTTATATGCTTGTTCTTCATGCTCACTTGTATTCACTATATGCACACGTATGAGCTAAGTTTTGATGATTCGTTCATTTGCACTTGTTATGTCCATTTGCATGTTTATGTATTTTAGAATTCAAATAAAATAATTTTGATGAATCTTATATGTGTTTTATTTAAAAATATGGTATTCATGTTTGTTTTAATGCTTCATGACTTGATTACATGTTTAGATGTTAGTTTTCATTAAGACTAGTTGTATACTTGTACATATAATGGGAAACAAATTAATCTTTATATATGTTTGAGCTTGAATGCATATTTGTACCCATTAGATGTGCTAGTATAGTCTAGTTTTGATGATCCATACATTTTAGACTTGTATTCATATTTTTGGATTTATAAGAGTTTTTATTTCATGTATATGTTTATTTTGCCAAAACATTAAGATATACATGTATACCTCTTGAGTCATTTGCCTTCAATGCAAAATCTATTTATGGACTCAATTGTGTTTAGGGATATGTATGTATACTTATTGTGTTGACAATACATACATATACCTTGAAATGAAAATTGATTTAATAAAAATTTAGCCCTTCATGATTTTCATGTTTTCATGTTTATGTGTCAATGTTTAACTTCATGTATATGTCCATCTTATCCAAACTATTGACTATACATGAGTATCCTTTTTGAGCCACGTGCCTTAATGCATATATTTGTGGACTCTTTATGGTTTGGATATGTATGTATATTTTAGTTTGCATCAGACATACATATGCCATTGAAGATTAAACTAGTTAGTTTTATGATTTTCTAATTTTGATGTTTAAAGGAATAATTAAGTTTAATGAAATATTTTTCATGATTATGATCTTCACATTTTATTTGTACACTCATATCTATTACTCATGTTTTGTTTCTCATGAGTTGTGCTTAATTGATTAGAGTAATAATCATTATGTGATTTTCATTTCTATGAAAAATAATCTTGTTTTATTCCTTACTTGAAGGATTTCATACTAGTTTACAAAACTTTTCATTTTAACTAGTTCGGATTCTTCTTTGTGATATGAGATATACCATACTTATTATTGTTAATTCAATTGGTATCATTGAACTCTTTCAATTGGTATCAATTTGATTTCTTTATGTATACTCATATTTGTTGATTTCTGTATGTATGCTTACAACTTGGTATCATCTATTAGTGATTGGTACTCATTTTATCTTCATACACATTTACATGTTTTATTTGTGCTATTATATTTCTATATCTTAAGCACAAATATTGTTTATGCTAGTGCTTGTGACTTAATTTTTATTTCAATTGATTTAGTCTTTCAATTGATACCTTAATCAAGCCTAAGCATGTTTTTAGTTAGTATTTCATAAAGGGGGAGAAATTTGAATTTCTTATTTCAATTGGTATTTGATTTCCACTCCCACACTTTATGACTTTAAAAATTGAATTTGAATGAAATATATTTTCAATTTGGTATCATTGGTATGCTTGCTTATCAATTAGTATCAAAATGTTTTAATATGTTAAAACATGTAACAATCAATAAAAAAATTATGATATGTATTTTTGACTCTCTTTTATGATTACATGATTTTGTTTCTATTGGTATCTAGATGCACTTTATTGACATATTTTTAACTGATATCAATGTTTTGATTTTTAACCCTTTATTGATTCTTGGTTTAGAACAAAAAGGGGGAGAAGATTTTGTATTGTTTCGAATGTTTTGATTACCCTTTCTTGATTTTTTTGTTTTTAACAAAAAGGGGAGAAAAATTTGTTTTTATGTTTTTTACCCCTTTGTTGATGATTGACAAAAAGGGGAGAAGAATTTGTGTTTTGTGTTTTATATATGCATGTCTTCCTTGTGTTTGCATATATGTTTGGTTGTTTGCTTATTTTAATTGGTATCTAGAACATGCTTTATGTTGAATATTCTATTAGTATCTAGAGCACCATGTTTATATGATACATGAGTTAAGGGGGAGCTTCTTTGAAGCTTAACTTTAATCCATGCATATATAACTCCATGAGTTTTGTCATCATCAAAAAGGGGGAGATTGTTGGCCCAAAGGCCTTCCACTCTAGTTTGATGATGACTCACTCATGTAGTTATGTTTACTAATAATCTTGTGTTTCTAAGTTTCAGATCATTAGCAGGTTATTAGTTTTGATGATTAGCTTCAACAAGGGTTTTGGAAGCTTATCATGGTGATTCCGGTGCCAAAGCTTCAAGATTATACCTTTGCACTTGGAAGATCACGGTTTGGGAGCTAGTCTACTTGAAGATAGAAGATCTACAAGCAAGACTTAGGTATCCTAGTTTAGATAGAGTTTTTAGATCCATTTGTAAAGCTTAGTTTAGTTGATATGCTCAAGTGCACAACACACAAGTTTTATGTTTTGATATTTGGTTTTCATGAATAGTTTGATCAAAACAAGTTTTCATATTCTATATGTATAGTAGATGATTTCTTTCTATGCATACATGCGTTAACCTTCAAGATAAACTTATTTTGATATTTCTATTCATGTTTGGAAAATCATGTTTGATAAAAATACATGTTTGGTTTTTGATTGAATCGGTTTTGGATTTCAAGGCTTGACACCCTTCTATATTTATTATCATAACTTTTTATTTTTATATTCAAATAACATGATTTAACTTGTATTTCAAAGTTAACTTTTAGATCTAAATTTCTTATTTAATAAGCATTTCCTGATTCTAATTTTAAAGTTGTAAAATATTTGGTTGAAATCTGTCTTTGTTCTGAAAATAAGTTACAGTTTTTGTTTTGATACCTGTCAGTGTTTTATTGATAACTTTCTCATATAAATTGATATTGACTTGATTTAAGTTGCATTAGAAAGTAGACTTCAATATCTACAACTTCCTCCTATATACTTATTTCCAAATTCGAACGTTTTAGACCTCAAAAATGCGTTCTAACCTGACCTATTTTTGCTGTCTGCCAGGTTGGGCCAGTCGACTGGGACAGTCGACTGGGCCAAGCGGCCAGTCGACCGACCAGTCGACCGGACGTGCACAAACTGTGCACGTCGGCCAGTCGACCGGCCAGTCGACTGTACTGAAACAGGTTTGGTCTCGGGTTGTTACCAGTCGACCGACCAGTCGACCGGCAGCTGTCAACGGTCAAAAATAGCCGTTGGACGGTCGACCGGCCAGTCGACCGACCGCCTGTCAGGCTGACACGTCAGCCTAACGGCTAGTTTTGTATAGGGGCTATATAAACCCCATTGTTTGGAGTTTTTGGTTAAGATTTTTGTGCTAGTTTTTCCAGATCTTTTTCATTGTTTTAAAAGTGTTTTCAAAAGAGTTTAAGTGCTAAAAGAGATTCATCTTTATTTGTTTTGTGTTTTTGGAAAATCAAAGAAAATAGGATTTGGGATATTTGTGTTGATTTTCATTCTATATCTTTTGGCAAGAATTTTCCCAAGTATTTTTCTTTGTTGCTTGTTTCCAAAACACTTAGTTTCCACTTGAGCTATATCTTCTATCCTAAGTTATTAGGATCTTTGTTTTGTGTGGAAAAAGAAAAGAGAAAAAGAAAGAGAAGTGTTTGAGGTTGTTGTTGTAAACCTCTTTATTGTAAAACACCCTTGTTATTTGTGAATCCCTCTTAGGTAGAGGTGATCGGGTGATTGAGTTTGTTGTGAGCCTCTTCGGTAGAGGTTGTGGGTTTGTTGTATTTCGGCTACGGGCCGTATACCTCTTCGGTAGAGGTGTGGATTGTGGTTGTATAGCCTCGGTGGCTTTGTAAGGTTGAGAGAGGAGTTTGGTACTCCTATAGTGGATTGGGAAATCCTACACGGTGGTGTAGGCGGGGATGTAGAGCTAGGGGCTCGAACCTCGAAACACATCTTGGTCTTTGCGTTTGATCCAATTTCTCTCAACTCTACTCTTTTTACATTTGTGCATGCATCATCCATTCATATCATCATATATACTTGCTTGTGTTTTGAGCATTGTTTCATATTGCCTTGCATATATTTCTATTGCAATTCATCTATACTTGCTTGGCTTAATTGTGTGCATTGTATTGCTATATCCTTGATTGCTTGGATTGCTTGTGTGTGTGTGCCTAACTTATACTCATCCAACAAGAGCTTCACATAGCACCTCAACCCATTTTAAGGGGAATCAAGAGGAGTTAGTTCAGAGCCTCGCAAGGGGAATTCGGCTACACTTGTTGAATTGTATTAGTTTGTCCAACACTTGCATTAGCTTCCGTTTTTAGAGCATTAGAGTTTGCATTTAGCCTTAGATTAGCATTTACACCTATTCACCCCCCCTCTAGGTGTACTTTCAAATACTTGTAGGTAAATTAGAGTTAGAACCCTCGTCTTAAGATGCCATAGCTCTTATTTGCATAAGGCTTGTTTGACACTATTGACTCATTTGGGTTATCAATCAAGTATTAGAAATTAGTGGGTTAGTAGTTAGTTAGCCATGCTAATGAAAAGTTAGTTAGCCATAAAAGTAAAAGAAACAACAAAGGAAAGAAGTTGAGAGAGGGAGTTACACTATAAGAAAACAAAAGAAAAGAAAGTAAAGAGAGTAAGTTACACTAAAACAAAGTAAAAGAAAAGAGGTGAAGAAGAAAGAAGTTATACTACAACAAAGATGTAAAAGTAAATGGCAAAGACAAGTAAATGGAAAGAAGGAAGAGAAGTAGTACTTGTATTATCTTGTCACCCTTCAAATACAACACTTTACACACTCTCTCTCTTTCACTCTAATGGCTAAAACTTAAAATTAGAAGAAGAACAACAACTACTACAAACTAAAAACAAAGCTACACAACTTGCTCTAATTCTGGATCTGCTCCAACTGAAGACCCTTGGGGTTTTTATAGACACCAGGGCAAAGGGGGCCACGTGAATAGCACGTGGCCCAAAACGTAAGCGCGTGCGCGCCCAAATGGCCGCGGAAACGCGGCCAGGGCCGCGTTTCTGCAGTCCAAGCTGGGCGGCTCGCGCCCAGTTTTGGGCAGTGCGCTGCACAGTCTATGTTCTGTCCACCTGAGCTCTTGGATTTTTGATTTGATGCCCTAGACTGACAAAATCTTCACTCTAAAGTCAATGGCTACTTGGTAGGCTCTTAATCACCAATTAAATGGTGATTTAGGTCTTCTTCTTCCTTTGCACACCATGGACCTAGGATCAAGCAAGTAAGGTTTTATTAGCAAAATTTTACATGAAATAAATATGAGAATGTGATGAAAATTATGCAAAATTAGAGACTAATCACACACCCACACTTATCTTTTTGCTCGTCCCGAGCAAAACAAAAATGAGAACATTATTACACCACTTTCGCAGGTGACGCGATTGCACTGAGCATGTGCAACAAGCCGTTAAACCTCTAGGTTTCCCCTAGAGGAGGAGTGTTGTCTCCTGAGGGTTTTCAGCGGATTGCACCCACAAAATCCAGTAAGTAAAGAAAAGAAGTTAGTTGTTTAAATTTTTTTTTCTCATGAAAAAGAACTTTCAATCATCTATGTAAAAATGACCGAATGATGTAAGAATTAGGTTTAACCCTCATAAGCCCTCTTATACTTTAGCCTTCATAAAAGAAGGAACTATGGTTTTTCTTTAAATTTAGAAAGGATCTTGTACTTCTAACTCATTCTTTTATTTGCTTTAGATAGATATGCATACTGTGTAAGTGTGATGTGCTTGGGATTTTTCAACTCAACTTTGAATATCTTTTAATTTTATTATACTTATTATTCTTGGTTCCATTAGGCTTTCTACTTCACTTATGTAACACATATCAAACCGATGACTCCCAAACCAGATGGTCTTAGGGCACCAGGTGAAACAACACCCTTCAGGTCAAATATACAAGTGGAGTAGGCCACGAAATCAAGATTTATATATTAATTTTTTTTGGCATGAGTAATCATGCTTCTTGAGGCACAATTATCCAGCTTTTTTTTTTCAGAGTTGTGTCTCTAAATCCCAAGCATGTGTGTGTGAATTATGCATATTCTACTAAGGCTAAATAAAAGATATGAGTTATTTTCCTTATCTCTCCTATCTTCTTAGTCAAACCATTCTTTCTTGTTTACTTAGGTAAAAATAAAGATTCCTTAATAAGGTTCCCGTATTTCCTACAATCTTTTGGTATGTTTACAAAGAGTATGAAATTTCTTTTCAATCTAGTTTTTTTTAAAAAGAAGAAGGACGAATAAAAAGAAAAAGAAAGAAAAGTGTTAGCACCCCCCACACCTATCTAATGCATTGTCCTCAATGAATGCACATGGAAATGCGAATGCAATAAATAGGGGGAAGAAATGATGTCACCGTCTTCGTGGACTCGGGCTGACCAAGTGCGAATAGGCTAAAAAAAATGTAGAAGGGGTAAGCATATAAACAAGTTTTTTTTTGTTTATTTATTTGTTGTGGTTAGGTGTATGACGGGGCAAAAAGAGTCAGCACACTATCATCCGGAGTCATGGGCTCAGTTGTCAAGAAGGGCTTCAGTCTTTGCCCATTGACTTTGAATTCCGTGTTGTTCTTAGGGTCTGCAATAAGCACAGCACCGTGTGGGAAAACAGTGCGCATAATGAACGGTCTTGACCAACGAGTTTTCAGCTTCCCCGCGAAAATATGAAGCCTAGAGTTATATAGCAGAACCCTATCTCCCGGTGCAAAGTTTTTTCGGGTTATGATTTGGTCATGAAAAAGTTTAGTTCTGCTCTTGGTGATTCGGGCATTCTCATAGGCTTTATTCTGTATCTCCTCTAATTCTGAAATCTGCAGTTTCTTAAGTTCACCGGCCTTGGTCAGATCAAAGTTGAGTTGCTTAATTGCCCAGAGGGCCCGGTGTTCTAACTCTACTGGCAGATGATAGGCTTTTTCAAACACGATTCTATAAAGAGACATCCCCAGAACTGTCTTAAAAGCTGTGCGGTAAGCCCACAATGCATCATTGAGCTTAACCGACCAATCCTTTCGGTTTTGTCCGACAGTCTTTTCCAGAATGAGCTTGATCTGTTGGTTGGTGACTTCGACCTGCCCATTTGTCTGGGGATGATACGGAGTGGATAACTTGTGATTGATGGAATATTTTCGCATCAGAGTTTCAAAAACTCTATTACAGAAATGTGATCCATTAAAACTAATTATCGCTCTGGGGGTGCCAAATCGGGAGAAGATGTTCTCTTTGAGAAATTTGACAACCACTTTGTTGTCATTCATCTTAGTTAGCACAGCTTCTACCCACTTAGAGACATAACCTACAGCAACCAAACTGAATTGGTTGCCGAAGGAATTGGGAAATGGCCCCATGAAATCAATACCCCAAACATCAAAAATTTCAACTTCAAGGATCGGGTTTAGGGGCATCATGTCTCTTCTTGAAATCTTCCCAATTTTCTGACAATTTGCGCATGACTTGCAAGAATGATATGAGTCTTTGAACAAAGTGGGCCAGTAGAACCCACTTTGTAGAACCTTTTCTGTAGTCTTGCGGGGACCGAAGTGTCCTCTGCATGCAAGGTCATGGCAAAAGCTGAGCACACTCCTCTGTTTCTTCTCGGGTGTGCATCTCTAATTATTTGGTCGGGACAATACTTAAAAAGATACGGTTCTTCCCAGAAGAAGTACCGTACTTGGGCAAAGAAGCGGTATCGGTCTTGCTTTGTCCAGTCAGCAGGTAATTATCCCGTGGCCAGGTAATTAACGATGTCAGCAGACCAGGGTTCCTTAAGAATGACTAGGATGTGCTCGTCTGGGAAATCCTCATTGATCGGAGCTTGGATGGTTGTGCATTCGGAATTCGTGAGAGATGATCAGCAACCACATTTTCTATACCTCTTTTATCCCGGATTTCTAAGTCAAATTCTTGAAGCAAAAGGATCCACCGAATCAGTCGAGCTTTTGCTTCCTTCTTGGTCATGAGGTATTTCAGAGCCGAGTGATCTGTAAAAATCACCGTTTTTGAACCTAATAAGTAAGGCTGGAACTTTTCTAACGTAAAGAAAACGGCCAAGAATTCCTTCTCAGTCGTTATATAGTTCTGTTGGGCGTCATTCAAAGTCCTACTTGAGTAATAAATCACGTGCTGCCTATTGTCTATGCGCTGTCCTAGAACAGCGCCAATAGCAAAATCAGATGCATCACACATGATTTCAAATGGTTGGGTCCAATTAGGAGCAGAAATGATAGGCGCAGAGATAAGTTCTTGCTTAAGCTTCTCCCATGATTTAAAACACTCATTGTTGAAATCAAAGGGCACGTCCTTAGCGAGCAGGTTGGTTAAGGGCCTAGCGATTTTGCTAAAATCCTTAATGAACCGTTGGTAGAACCCAGCATGCCCTAGAAAGGATCTAATATCCTTGATGCTTTTGGGTGGTGAAAGTTTAGCAATCACTTCTACCTTAGCCTTATCTACTTCTATACCTCTTCTCGAAATCTCTTGGCCCAAGACAATCCCTGTCTCACATGAAGTGACATTTTTCCCAGTTTAGAGTTAGGTTCTTCTCAATGCATCTTTGTAGTACTAACTCTAGGTGATGAAGACACTGATCAAATGAATCTCCATAGATAGAGAAGTCATCCATGAAAATCTCAAGAAAACGTTCCACCATGTCAGAGAACAAACTAAGCATGCACCGTTGGAACGTTGCAGGAGCATTGCACAATCCAAAAGGCATGCGCCGATAAGCAAAGGTTCTAAATGGACAGGTGAACGTCGTCTTTTCCTGGTCTTCTGCAGCAATGGGGATTTGATTGTATCCCGAGTACCCATCTAGAAAGCAGTAGTACTCATGTCCAGCCAAACGCTCAAGCATTTGGTCGATGAAAGGTAGCGGGAAGTGGTCTTTACGGGTAGCTGCATTCAACTTCCTGTAGTCGATACAAACACGAACCTTGGTAGGCAGTCTTGTTTGTACCAACTCTTTTCCTCATTTTCTACTACCGTAAAGCCAGCCTTCTTTGGGACCGCATGAACAGGGCTAACCCATTGACTATCAGAAATGGGATAAATTATCCCATTATCTAATAGTTTCAGAATTTCAGCCTTGACTGTCTCTTGCATGAGAGGGTTAAGCCTGCGTTGTGGGTCCCTCCTAGGGGTTACTTCATCGACTAAATGAATTCTGTGTTTGTACTATGGCTGGACTTATTTCCTTGATGTCCTTCATCGTCCATCCAATGGCTTTCCCTATGTCTTTTCAGAATAGACATTAAGCTATCCTCTTGTTGCTCAGTCAGGTGTGATGCTATGATGACTGGTAAGGTGTCCTTTCCGCCCAGGTAGGCGTACTTGAGGTGTTCAGGCAAGGCTTTAAGCTCTAGGGAAGGTGTTGCTTCATTGAAGGCAATCTCTGGGCTTTCAATCCTAGGATGGGGTACACTTGGGTTTGACGTCCAATCCACTGCTGAATCTACGATCTGATCTAGATTAACATCCTCAGCCTCCAGATCAAACTCTGCCTCAATTTCTGTCTTCATACTTTCCTCATGCTCACTTGTCAGGTTTTCAATAGAATTGACCTCAAATGTCTAATCATTGACATCCCTAGGTTGTCTTCCAAGATTGAAGACATTGACTTCTTTCATCATGTCTCCAAAAGTCAATCGCATGGGCCCGTTCCTACAGTTGATTATGGCATTGGCTGTAGCAAGGAATGGGCGCCCTAAAATGACGGGAGTTTGAGACCTAAGATTGGACACAGGTTGGGTCTTAAGCACAATGAAGTCAACGGGGTAAATGAAATCCCCGACCCGGATGAGAACGTCTGTGATTTCCCCCTTAGGGATCTTCACAGATCGGTCGGCTAGCTAAATGGTGACTCGAGTTGGGCTTAGCTCGCCCAACCCAAGTTGCTGGTATACTACGAGAGGTAGCAAGTTGATACTTGCTCCCAGGTCAAGAAGTGCTCTACTGATTTCAGTCTGTCCTATGGTGCAGGAAATGGTGGGACATCCGGGATCCTTGTATTTCACCGGAATGGGACCAGACAGAACTTCGCTTATATTAGTGGCCAAAAAGACTTTCTTGGGCACATTGGTCTTTCTCTTCTTTGTACACATATCCTTAAGAAATTTGGCATAGGCCGGAACTTGTTGGATAGCGTCAAGAAGTGGCACATTCAATTGACCTGGTTGAACATCTCTAGCATTTTCTCCATGTGCATATTTTTATTGTTGTTCCTAAGCCTATTGGGAAAGGGTGCTACAGGCTTATGAACTTGTTCAGCGCTTTGTCCTCGTCAGATGTTTGTGGAGTGGATTGGGAGGAACTAGCAGAGGTAGAGCCTGGAGTGGGATCAGGATGGACTGGACTTTTCTGTTGGCAGACCTGGTTGTCTACCTTTTATCCAGATCGCAGTGTGTGAACAGCATTGCACTGGTTAATCGATGGATCCTGAATTTCATATGCTTGATTGGAGTTTTTTGGTTAACTAATGGCTGACTAGGCAAAGTACCTTTTGGTCTTTCACTTAGGGAGCTAGCTAACTGGCTCATCTGCATTTTCAATCTCGATATGGCCTGTGAATGACTGTTCAGAGTTTGTCCCTGATTTTGCATAAAAGCGGTTTAGGACTTTATGAAAGCCTCTATGCTCTCCTCCAATTTGCTGATTTTCTTTTCCATTGGTGAGCCTTGGGAGGAGGAAGCTGGGGCTTGACTGGGAAAAGTTGGTGGAGGAGTAGAATGGTGAAAGTTGTTGGAAAAATTAGGCCTGAGAGGATTGTTTTGGGCCAGGAGTAATTGGGGTGATTTCTCCAGCCAGGATTGTAGGTCTGTGAGTAGGGGTTGTGAGGCGGCCGTGAGTAAGCCGCGTTCATGTGCTCCGGTGGCACTTGCTAGGCATGGAAAATAGGGCACTCTTCAAAAACATGGTTTGGTGCCTGACAATATGAACACCCCGGATTGTGAATTGGTGGTGGGTTGATCTGGTTGACACTGGCAGGCTCTTTGTTTCCAGAGCCTCTATCCTTCTCATTAGGGTAGCAATCTTGGCCTCGGCAGCTATGGATGATTCTAGAGATAGGAGCCCTCCTCTTGAAGCTATAGATTATGAGTTCCTAGGTTTCTCCGAGGCTGGCTCCCATTGCAGGGTTTTCTCAGCTAAGTCCTCAAATAAATCCCAACCCTGATTCTCATCTTTCTGTAAGAACCCTTCCTAACACATCGTTTCTAACAGGGTCTTAGTCTGATAGTCTAGACCATCGTAGAGAATCTGGCACTGACGCCATTTCTCCACGCCATGATGAGGGCACTGAGCTAGGAGATCTTTGAATCACTCAAAGTATCTCCAAAATGGTCGCTCGGGTCTTGCTTAAACTACATGATGTTCTTCCTAATGAGGGCAGTTTTGTGAATTGGGTAGAATTTCTTCAAGAAGGCCTTGATGAATCATCCCAGGTCGTGACTGAATCTGCTGCCAAGCTGTACAACCACTTCTTAGCTAGATTCTTTAGGGAAAAAAGGGATGAAACGTAACCTAACGGCATCGTTTCCTAGCTGAGGTATACGCATCATGAGGCATACTTCTTCAAATTCCCTAACAAAGAAGCATGCGTCCTCCTATTCTAACCATGAAAATAGGGAAGAGTGTTAATGAATTGGGCTTTAACTCGAAGTTATTTCCGTTTGCTTTAGGAAGTTTTATGCAAGATGGAAGTGAAGTTCTGATCGGGTAAAATCTATCCTGAAGTGATGCCATCACCGGTTCTGGATGCAAGGGTAGAGAAGTGTTTCTTGTTAATCTGAAAGTTGACAGATCTCTCACCCACTCTTGCATGCAGCACACCACAAATAATGCAAAAACAACAAACAATCGAAAAGAATGAAAAAAACAAACAAAGAAAGAAAAACAACCACAAGCCTTAGTCTAAGGTACCTGGACCTAGACGACTCCTAACTGGTCGATTCTCCGGGGAAGGTTGTTGTAGGAACTCGACTACAAGCTAATCGGCCAGGAAAAGGCAAAGCTCGCGGGGAGGTATCCGGGCAGAGCCACGGACCTAATTACGCCAAACCACGGAGCTTTCGAGGCTTTACCTCTCAATCCACTTTCCTTAGACACCGATTTTGCAGGAGTATAGTTCTTACAATTTTCAACCTCGGTTAATCTCTTAGTGAGTCCGAGATATCCCTAGGGCCAACGTCTATTGATTTTTTGTTAAGGCTTGAGAAAATGTGAGTGCACTTGGAGATGATTTTTGGGCTAAGGAAGGGTGATGAAATCCCCACCTTATCTTGTTTATTTGGGTTTTGCTCTTAATGTCAATTGTGCAGGTGTACAGTTTATTCACAACAAGGTAACACTCAAAGCGGTAAATCACTTCAAAATATTAGTCCTATTCTATATGAATGCACACGTACCTTGTCTCCAGCACTCTTCACAAGAAATTGAAATGAATTGAAATAGACACGTGCCCTATATGCAAAGGTCTAGTCCAAATTCCAATTAAGCAACATGTGGATTTCTGTTGAATTTATTACACATGCATAAGGTGAAGCATCCAAGGAAACTAAAAATTTAGAAAGCAATTTTTTTTTAGCGGCTTTCGGTAACCCTGCAAACGAGTTTGTTAGTACTTCAATCAGAAAAACTCACTTTTACACGAATTTTCCGAGGGCAAATGAGTCCTCGCGCAATGTCCTTGGCCACCTCTTTTGCTTCCCGCGATAGTGAGCTCCTTGGTACTTCTCCTACACACAAAAAGAACAATCTTTGTAGTAATAAAGTCGTTCCCTCCCCGGCAACGGCGCCAAAATTTGATCGACAGAAAACAAGTACTAAAATAAGAGAAGTGTTGGTTGATGTTACTGCTTTTGCTATTTTTTCGTAGTAGCGAAGTGGCTATACGGGTCGTATCCACAAGGAGGGAGAGCGATGGAAGCTTGATGCGGCTTTTATGTTCAAGAAAAGAGAATGTTCTTTGTTTTTAAATAAAGAATTGAAAAGTGAAAACAAGTTGTCTCAAGAATTGTTGGAAAATGTTTTGGTGGTTTGTAAAAGTGAATTTTTTTTTTAGTTGTAAAAATGCATGGCTAACTTTCTACTAAGTGCTCCCACTAATTTCTATCTTTGGAAGATAGCCTCACGATAGATCATAGGCGAACACAAACCTTTTGCATTGGAACTATTCACGTGGAATTCGAGTGAAAGTTCATCCTAAAACTTAGCTTTACACGGCAAAAACTTGGACATTCCCTTATCAAGATCTGATAGAAGGCGAGAATAAGGGAAGACTCGAGTGCACTATTGGTATCGGCAAAGTTAAAGGAAAAGTCTCTAACTTATAATAACAAGTAAAGTACACAACTCATAGATCATCAAAACTTATTAAGCTTGAAGTATAAGAAAGTAAATACTTGTAGGTAAATTAGAGTTAGAACCCTCGTCTTAAGATGCCATAGCTCTTGTTTGCATAAGGCTTGTTTGACACTATTGACTCATTTGGGTTATCAATCAAGTGTTAGAAATTAGTGAGTTAGTAGTTAGTTAGCCATGCTAATGAAAAGTTAGTTAGCCATAAAAGTAAAAGAAACAACAAAGGAAAAGAAGTGGAGAGAGGGAGTTACAATACAAGAAAACAAAAGAAAAGTAAAGTAAAGAGAGGAAGTTACACTAAAACAAAGTAAAAGAAAAGAGGTGAAGAAGAAAGAAGTTACACTACAACAAAGAAGTAAAAGTAAATGGCAAAGACAAGTAAATGAAAGAAGGAAGAGAAGTAGTACTTGTATTATCTTATCACCCTTCAAATACAACACTTTACATACTCTCTCTTTCACTCTAATGGCTAAAACTTAAAACTAGAAGAAGAATAACAACAACTATTACAAACTAAAAACAAAGCTACACAACTTGCTCTAATTCTGGATCTGCTCCAACTGAAGACCCCTGGGGGGTTTTTATAGACACCAGGGCAAAGGGGGCCACGTGAACAGCACATGCCCAAAATGCAAGCGCGTGCGCGCCCAAATAGCCGCGTTTTCGCGGCCCAGGCTGGGCGGCGCGCGCCCAGTTTTGGGCAGTGCGTTGCCCAGTCTGTCTTCTATCACCTGAGCTCCTGAATTTTCGATTTGATGCCCTAGACTGAAAAATCTTCACTCTAAAGTCAATGGCTACTTGGTAGGCTCTTAATCACCAATTAAATGGTGATTTAAGTCTTCTTCTTCATTTACACACCATGGACCTAGGAACAAGCAAGCAAGGTTTTATTAGCAAAATTTTACTTGAAATAAATATGAGAATGTGATGAAAATTATGCAAAATTAGAGACTAATCACTTATCCACCTTGTCCACAATATTTTCAAGATTTATACCCAGTTCCACTAGTCCAAAATAGAAAACCATCAATTTTGAAAATAGGTATGCGTGAGTCCTAACAACAATTACAAATCTAATGGACTCACAATTTCACCACCAATTCCAAAACAACACTTCATCTTTTCAGGACCAATCGCAACAAAACGATGAACCAATCAACTATGAAAAGATGCTTGAAGCCATGACTCAGGCTCAAAATGCTCGTATTCATGACATAGAAATGATAGTCCAAACTCTACGTTCTCACCGTTTGACCAGTTCTGATGTCGCTAACCATTCTGTTCGAGCCGAAGAGTCATGTTATTTTGGAAAACAAGGTTTCATTTCAGCACATTCATTTGAACTTGCCCAAACTCTGAATTTTGAAAGTGACATTGACGGTTTGTCAAGTTATCCCTTTCCAGAAATTGAACTTGAGAATGAATATGATCATGAACCTCAACTTAGTGATTCAATTCTACTTTCTGATTCAATTATGACTCCTGTGTCTTCACCTGATTTCAATCTTTTTCCTGAGTCAACATTGGATCCTGTACCAATTCATAATGAAATTGAATCGCCCATCTTTGATGATCATCTTATTGAACTTGACCAAGTTCATACTTTTAAAAGTCCCATTGACAAATTGGCAAGTTCTCATTTTTATGAATTGAACTCAATGAGAAATGTGACTTAGATTCTCAATTTTGTAATTTAGTTCAAATTTTAGAATCAATATTGACTCCTGTTTTGTTACCCGACTTGAGTAATATTTTAGAGTCAGTTTTGATTCCCACACTGTCATTCTTGAACTTGAATCACTAATATTAAGTCACATTCCATTGTGGGAAAATGAATGTGGACTTGAGTTTTAACTTCTTGATTTGAACTCACTTCCTGAACCGATCTCGACTCCTGAATCTTTACTTGACTTAAGTCAGTTTCCTGAGTCGGTATTAGTTCCCATACTTCCTAGGTCCAAGTCAATCATTCCATCTTTTTACACTCCATTTTGGGACAAGGCAGTTAACAAAATTGACTCTGAAATTAATTATGGAATTTAGAAATTAGATGGGGTTAAATTTTTAATAAAAACCGTTCATATATACATCATTTTAGTGGGTTATATAAGAGAGATTTCTGGTGGGTTCCTCTGAACTCCACGAAAAGTCGATTGGGCCGCATTCCGTGGACCAATTAGATCACCACCGTAACTACCACCTTAAGGTAGTATTTTCATTCCCTTTCTTCTTTTTCATGCATCCATGCATTAATTCATACATTGAGGACAATGCATGAGATAGGTGTGGGGGAGGGTTCTAACATAACTTAGGTTTTTCTTTTTATTAAAATTTTTTTAACATTTTCTTTACTTTTAAAACTTTTTGAAAATAGAAACAATATTTTGACATATTTTTTGTTAGAAATTAAGTCAATTTTAAGGAATAGCAAATCAAAATTAGGATTTCTTAAATCTGGTCAAAATAAGATTATTTGTTTAATTTTTAGGGTTAGGAAAATAATTTGTCAAAGTAATTTAGTCTTGATCTTTACCTTAATGAAATATGCACACTTAATACACTTACACACTTAGGGTTCAAAAATAAAGATTCTTATGCCTTGTATAAAAAAAAAAAAAATCTATGAAAGATGAACAAATCTAATTATTGATTAGCTAGGTACTCTGGCCTAAGTAAGCCTTGGTATTTATGCGAAAGATGATTAGATAAGTTTGAGAAAATATATATATAAAAAATCCTCTGATTAAGCTGGGTATTTGTGCCTAATAAAGCATAAGTACTCACGCCTAAAAGCAGTTCATATAATAAAATCCTTAGCTTTGAGGCCTTATTTGCTCGAGTCCTTAAGTCCTTGGGGTGTTTTCTCACCCGGTGCCCTAAGACTATTTGGTTTGAGAGTCATCGATTAAAGGCTCGTTACATGGGCAGATTAGAAAGCCTAATAGAACTAAGGATAATACCACAAATATATATATATATATATATATATATATATATATATATATATATATATATATATATATATATATTATATATATATATAAGGCATAAGAGTTAGAGTTAATGAACCCTTAGTCAAAATTTTCACGGTCACAAGGTGTATATGACTTAGGGTAAAGTAATAGACTAGATGAGAAGTACAATTTGACTCCTTACTTTGATTGATAACAAATTTTTGAATAGAGACTAAGTTTATGAATGAAAAATTCAGTTTTCCTACAACTTATAGATTACTTAAAACTTACAATTATATTTCAAATATTTTTCTCTTTCAAAATGCTTCTCGAAAATACTAACTCTTTATTTCTCTTCTTTATGGATTTTGTGGGTGTAATCCACTGAAAACCCTCATGAGACAAAACTCGTCCTCTAGGGGAAACCTAGAGGTTTAACAGCTTGTTGCACATGCTCAGTGCAATCGCGTGACCTGCGAAAGTGGTCTAATAATCTTTAGTATAGTTAGTTATTTTTGCTCGAGGACGAGCAAAAGATAGGTATGGGGGTGTGATCGGTCGCTAATATTGCACATTTATTATCATATTCTCATATCTATTATTAAATAAACTCTGCTTTTTCCTAATTATTGTTTAATTTATTTGCAGGCCCGTTCCTAAAGGAGAGTAAAGAGAAATGAGCCCAAAAGCCCATCAAATTCTAAATTAAATCAGAATAAATTCGAAATCAGAGAATCAGGGCAGATCTTGGCAAATCAAAGAGGTTGAAAACTAGTTGAAACAAATCCCTACAAATCAATCGGTTGAAACCAAAAATCAAAGGCCGTTTTATTACATTTCTGGAGCTGAAACGGGAAATCCGGTGTAGATAAAGCCAGAACACGAAACCAGGAGGTACACCACTCGGTTGTGGCCACCTGGCCACAGCTAGGCCGTGGAAACGGGGCCAAACCCGCGTTTCCGCGGCCTTATCATTTCAGTTGGGGGAGCATTTGCTCCCCCTTTCTCCTCACACCTCCCCCCTCTGGGTTTTTGCCTATAAAAGGCAGGGTTTCACTGTAAATGGGACAACCAAGTAGAGAAAAGAACTTAGGCTAATTTATAGTCTGTAACTTTGGTTTTTATTTTCTTTCATGTAATTTTTGTTTTATTTATGTAACTGAGAGGAGAGGATACTTTCATGGAGGAATGAGAGCAAGCTTGTACTGAAGGTGACACCAGTGTAAGTGATCTTTTCTTCCATTATTATTTGAATCGAATCGAGGTTTCCTTTCTTTTCTATTCTTATTTTTGTTCGCTTTCATCTTTTGTGTTTGTGGATCCAAATGAAACCGATAGCCTCGAAGTTGCCTTCCCCTTGCAAGTGTCATTGATGGCTTATGGTGATGGACATCCATTTCTACGGTAGTATAGCTCGCCCTTTTATTTTATAGTGTAAATCAGGAATGGGAAAATCTCATCTGCCATGCTTCGCTCGCCTTCAAAGAAAGGTACATCGTCGATACGGGTAAAAGGTAAGCAGGCGTCGAAGAGGTAAGTATGTTTTTTTTAGGTTTTAGTTTTTCTTTCTTTTCTTGAAACTTTTAGTGTAGATTACCAACACCATAATCACCCAAATCTCTTTCACTCTTTTAATTTCTTTGTACATATCACTTCTAGTTTCCCCATCTTCTTAATCTACCATCTTCTTCCTAATTCAACTTTAACTCAATATTTCCTTTTTCTTTTAAGAAGCTAAAGAAGAATTTTAACCACTAATTGTAACTTAAAAGATAACTTATTAAAAAAGCTTCCATCGCTAGTCCCTCCTTGTGGATCACGACCCGCATAGCCACTTACTATTGCGGTAGAATTGAGCACCTTGCACTTCTATTTTGTATCTCTGAAATTCTGTATTTTGTGTGCAGGTCCAACTCAATCATTTCTCCCAAGCGGTAAGATATCAATCATTAAAGATAAAGGGCACATTCTTAGCTAAAAGGTTAGGTAAGGGTCTAGCAATCTTGCTATGGTCCTTAATGAACCTACGATAGAATCCAGCGTGTCCTAGAAAAGATCGGATATATTTCACACATTTGGGTATGGGAAGTTTGGCTATGCAATCTAACTTCACTTTGTCCACTTCGATCCCTTTCTTGGAAATCTGATGACCTAGGTGATCGGGAGAAAACTGCACACAAAAAATGTATGTTCTGAAATCAAGATTTAAAGTGTGTGCTTTGGCTTCCTCGATACTTCCGTTATAGTATAGAGGCTAAAAAGAGTCGAATCCACAAGGACGGGAGGCGATAGAAGTTATATCGGTTGATTCACATGTGTGTTAAAGATTCTTCAAAGTTTTAAAGAATGAAAAGAAAAGAAAAGAAAGAATGAAAACAGAAGTGTACGATGAAAACAAGGAAGTGGGAAACATAGAAAAGAATGATTTTTGTTGTTTTGTTTGTATATCTAAAATAAGTGAAAAAGAAAGAAGACTCACGGCTACTAACTACTAATGACTCCACCAACACGCTAACCTCTTAGTGATAGTTGCCTCACATGTATCATTGGCCATTGATTAGTATCTAATTTTGCATAATTTTCATCACATTCTCACATTTATTTGATAATAAATTCCGCTAATAATATCTTTCTTGCTTGATCTTAGGTCAATGGTGTGCAAATGAAGAAGAAGACCCAAATCACCATTCAATTGGTGATTAAAGGGTTATTAAAATAGCTATTGACCTAAAGAGCAGATTCTATCAAAATCAGGGGCGCCAAACCAGAAACCGGGAGCCATAGCCGACAGGGGGACAACCGCGCATCACGCAGCAGGCGGCGCCGCGCGCGCCGCCCAAGGAAAGCCATGGAAACGCAGCTTTTGCCGCGTTTTCGCGGCCATAGGCGGCGCCGCGCGCGCCGTTTGGGGTCACATCTTGCCTCCTGGCCCCCAGGCGGCGCAGCACACGTCGACCAAGGACAGCCGCGGAAACGCGGCTTTTGCCGCGTTTCCGCGGCCATATGGCCACGTCGCGCGCGCCGTTTTGGGTCATTTCTTGTCTCCTGGCCCCCTGTTCCCCTGATACTATAAATACCCCATGGGGTTTCAGGGAGCCAGGAAAGGCAAGAAGGAGAGAGTTAGGGTAGTTTTAGTTTCATGTTATAGTTTAGTTTAGGTTAGGTTAGTTTTCTTCCTCTTCCTCCAATGTAATTTCCATTTTGTAGATCTTGTATTAGGGAGAGAGAGTTGTACATGTTGGGAAGTAAGAGTGCTTGTAATTGAAGGTGACAATCAATGAAAGGTGCTCTCTTACCTTATCTTTGTTTTCTTCTCTCTAATCTCTTTTACATGTGTAGCTAATCTTTTCTCTCATGGCAACTAACTACTAACCACCAACTTGCTAACTTCTTTTATGGTAATCCACATGAATCTAATAGCCTTATTTGGGCCTTGCTCTTGCAAGAGCCATTGATGGCTCATGATGATGGATCTAACTCTAACCTCTTAACTCTCTAACAAGCTAACATTACTTTATTTCATGCTTGCTCTTATTGAGTTTTGACGATTTAAGTGTAGCTTGCACTTGTTTGTTGAGTTGGGTTGTGAAGAGTTACATATGGGTCATGCTTTGAATCGCTTTTGAACCAAGGGCTAGTGATGGCCAATGATACTTGTGAGGCAACTGTCACTAAGAGGTTAGCATGTTGGTGGAGTCATTAGTAGTTAGTAGCCGTGAGTTTTCTTTCTCTTTCACTTATTTTAGAAAAATATCCGAAAATCACAAACATATTCTTTTCTATGTTTCCCACTTCTTTGTGTTTCACCGTACTTCTCTTTTTATTCTTTATTTTCTTTTCTTTTCATTCTTTAAAACTTTGAAGAACTTTTAACATAAACGTGAATCAACCAGTAAAGCTTCTATCGCCTCCCGTCCTTGTGGATACGACCCGTATAGCCACTTCGCTACTACGGAAGAATCGCAAAAGCAGTAACTTTGACCCACACTCTATTTACTTATTCTTGTGCTTGCTTTTTGCCGATCAAATTTTGGCGCAGTTGCTGGGGATGGGAATGGTTTAATTTCACATTTTTGTTAACTTTCTTCTTTGTTTTTTGGTGTGCAGGTTAAAGATTTAGCATTGCAGAAGTCCACACTTGCTCAAGTGTGGTCAGGTAAATTCTTGTATATTTCTATATTCTGCTGCTAATTTTTGTTCATATTACCTGTACACTGTAAATAATTTTTAAAGAACTAAAATACGGTAATTGGATGCTTTAAAACTGTTTAGACATTTGCATCTAGGTACGTATCAATTTTCATTCCAATATACTGTATTTTGTTCTTATGTTGTTGTGATGGGAGGTATACATATGGCATTGCATATAGTATAGGACAAACACTTCAGTGATTTACTCGCTGTTTTGTGTTCATACTTATCTATATTGCACACTTGCACAAATTTAACTTAAGGGCAAAACCCAAAACAAGATAAGGTGGGGAAGTTATTACCCTCCCTTGGCCTAAAAATCACCTCCCCACTCACACAACCCAAGCCATAATAAAAATTGTTAGACGTTGGCCCCTAGGGACATCTCGGACTCATTTAGGAGATTGACCTAAGGGAAAGTTGTTAGAAGTTGACTCTTGTCAAATCGGTGTCTAAGGTTGGGGATTGAGAGGTGAAACCTCGAAGAACAGTGGTTTGGCATAATTAGCCCCGTTGCTCCGGCACGGATACCTCCCACTGATCTTGCCCCTACCTGGCCGATTAACTCGTGGTCAGCGTCTGACAATATACCCCCCGTGGACAGTCTAACCAGTTAGGAGTCGTCTAGGTCTAAGTTAACCCTAGCATAGGCTTGTTTTCTTTTTCTTTGTTTGTTTGTTTGTTTGTTTGTTTGTTTTCTCCATTTTTGTAAATTGTGATATGGATTTTAACAACAATAATTCTTTCAATCATAATATGAATTCATATTTCACACCGACCTCATTTGACTCGGATAACTCTGACCCGGCAATGTACAACATGAACTAACACTATATGCCGAGTTGGGATTATCCGACTCAATATGACCCATATCCCCAACCATATGACCATAATTTTCAAAATAATTTCAACTCTTCACAGAGTTCATGGGGATTCACCTACCCCGAGTCCAATTTTCAACCATCTTGTCCACAATTTTCACAATATTCATTCCCCAATTTTAATTCATATACTCCTTTTCCTGAACCACCCGAAGAAAAATCATCATTGGAAAGGAGTATAGAAGAGTCCCTACAACAAATGCAAAATTTGCTCAAATCACAATCCTTCCCATATCAAATTCCACATACTTCTTTTGTACAGCATCCAATTAAAGACGAATCTGAGCTAGAAAAGCGTTTGGAAGTCTTTTGTGATAGAGTGCAAAACATGTTGGACTCCTCATCTCAACCAAATTTTCAAGAGTCCTACTCATCCTTTCCAGTCTCATCTATTCAAAATGAACAACCATCAGTACTGGACTTGAGTATGGAACCCTTGCTTGAGTCCGAGCATCAATTGAAAAATTCGATGGACTCACAAATTTACCATAATTTCCAAAATCAACTTTCATACTCACATTTTCAAGAACCAATTACAAAGAGTATGGAAGACATGATTCCAAATTCAAATTCTGTTACACGACCTATCAGTAGGTTAGATTCACTTTTGAGCGAATTGATCAATGAGAGCGAGGAAAGCCTTTCTTGTCAACCTTTGACCGATTCTTATATCCCTAACTCTACTGATTGGACCCATGAATCATGTCATTTTGGAAATTCAGCTTCAATTTCAGAACATACATCCGAACTTGACCAAACTCCAAGTTATGAAAGTCACCTGGACCTTCTGGCAAGTTATCCCTTCTCTGAAATTGAAATCAAACCTGAATGTGATCCTGAACTTCCTGTTGGGAACTCCATTTCACTTTTTGATTCAATAATGACTTCGGTATCTTTACCAAATTTTTTCTCTATTCCGGAGTCAACATTGAATCCTGTACCAATACACCGTGAGATAGAATCACCAATCTCTAATGATCACACTTCATTATTGGGGAAAGTGTGTAAACATCAATTCTTTGGTTTGGACCCTATTTTTGAACCAATTTCGACTCTCATTGTTGACTCTCGACTTGATCTGAGTCAACTTCCCGAGTCGCTATCGGTTTTTATTCCTGATCCCTTTAAGTCCAAATCCATCATTTTCAGAAATCACACTTCATTGTTGGACAAGAATGTTGACAAAAATGACTCAGTAATTATTTTTGAAAATTGAAAATTTGATGGGGATAAAATTTTTAATAAGACCATTCAATCAATCATTCTTTTATTGGGTCATGTTAGAGAGATTATTGGTGGATTTCTGGACGATCCACGATTTTTTGATTGGGTAGCAACGCTTGGCCCAGTCAGACCACCACCGGAACCACCACCATGAGGTAATATTCCTTCTCTCTCTATTTGTTTCACGTATATATACATTCACGATGCATTGAGGACAATGCGTGAGAAAAGTGTGGGGGAGGGCTTACTAACATAGTTAGTTTTTCATTTTCTTTCTTTTACACTTCTTTTTAAATATATATATATATATATATATTAGAAACTCTTTTTCTTTTCTTTTTACAAAACTTTTTGAAACAAGAGAAATAGTTTTTGATTTATTTTTAAGAAAATTAAGATTATCTTAGGAATTAGGAAAGACCTAAAATTTTGAAATTTTAAACCGAGTCAAAATAATAGATCTTGTCTAAATTATAGGTAAAGAAAGTAAAATTGAAAAGATAATTTGATCTTGAATTTTTGCCTTAGATTTATGCACTTCACACTTACACAATTTTTGGGATTGAAACAAAGACTAGAAATGCCATAAAAATATATTTAAAAAGAAAAAAAATTATTATGATAAATAAAAACCACTTATTGAAGTTGGGTAACTATGCCTCAGGAAGCATGATTATTCATACCTAAAATGGTGGACAAAAAAATAAAATAATCCCCTTTAGTTTTGTGGCCTTGTTTACTCGAGTCCTTAAGTCCGAGGGATGTTTTCTCATCTGGTGCCCTAAGACCATCTGGTTGGGAGTCACCGGCTAAAGGCTCACTACCCGGGTAAATAAGAAAGCCTAAGAAAACTAAGGGAAGAAAATATATATATATATATATATATATATATATATATGTATAAATAAATAAATGGCATGAAAGTTAGAGTCGATATCCCAAAAATCTTCACAGTTCACAAAGTGCATATTTTTCTAAAGGATCAAAGAGTCAATTCAATTTTAAATTCTTACATTTAATTTATAACAAGATTTTGTATTTCGACTTAGTTTAAGGAAGATTAATTTCTGGTTAACCAATGACCTTGGATCACTTATATTTTCGCAAAAATACTTCAACACTTCTCTTTATTTCAAAAATGCATTTTCAAAATACTAACATTTGATTTCTTTCTTTATGGATTTTGTGGGTGTAATCCGCTGAAAACCCTCAGGAGACAAAACTCCTCCTCTAAGGGAAACTTAGAGGTTTAACGGCTTGTTGCACATGCTCAGTGCAATCGTATCACCTGCGAAAGTGGTCTAATAATTTTCTTAGTTTTTTGTTTTGCTCGGGACGAGCAAAAGATAAGTGTGGGGGTGTGATTAGTCTCTAATTTTGCATAATTTTCATCACATTCTCACATTTATTTGATAATAAATTCCTCTAATAATATCTTTCTTGCTTGATCTTAGGTCAATGGTGTGCAAATGAAGAAGATGACCCAAATCACCATTTAATTGGTGATTAAAGGGCTATTAAAATAGCTATTGACCTAAAGAGCAGATTCTATCAAAACCAGGGGCGCCAAACCAGAAACCGGGAGCCATAGCCGACAGGGGGACAACCGCGCATCACGCAGCAGGCGGCGCCGCGCGCGCCGACCAAGGAAAGCCGCGGAAACGCGGCTTTTGCCGCGTTTCTGCGGCCATACGGCGGCGCCAAGCCGCGTTTCCGCGGCCATACGGCGGCGCCGCTCGCGCCGTTTGGGGTCACATCTTGCCTCCTGGCCCCCCCAGGCGGCGCCGCACACGCCGACCAAGGACAGCCGCGGAAACGCGGCTTTTGCCACGTTTCCGCGGCCATATGGCCACGCCGCGCGCGCCGTTTTAGGTCATTTCTTGTCTCCTGGCCCCCCCGTTCCCCTGATACTATAAATACCCCATGGGGTTTCAGGAGCCAGGGGAGGCAAGAAGGAGAGAGTTAGGATAGTTTTAGTTTCATGTTATAGTTTAGTTTAGGTTAGGTTAGTTTTCTTCCTCTTCCTCCATTGTAATTTCTATTTTGTAGATCTTGTATTAGGGAGAGAGAGTGGTACATGTTGGGAAGTAAGAGTGCTTGTAATTGAAGGTGACAATCAATGAAAGGTGCTCTCTTACCTTCTCTTTGTTTTCTTCTCTCTAATCTCTTTTACATGTGTAGCTAATCTTTTCTCTCATGGTAACTAACTACTAACCACCAACTTGCTAACTTCTTTTATGGTAATCCACATGAATCTAATAGCCTCATTTTGGCCTTGCTCTTGCAAGAGCCATTGATGGCTCATGATGATGGATCTAACTCTAACTTCTTAACTCTCTAACAAGCTAACATTACTTTATTTCATGCTTGCTCTTATTGAGTTTTGACGATTTAAGTGTAGTTTACACTTGTTTGTTGAGTTGGGTTGTGAAGAGTTACATATGGGTCATGCTTTGAATCGCTTTTGAACTAAGGACTAGTGATGGCCAATGATACTTGTGAGGCAACTATCACTAAGAGGTTAGAATGTTGGTGGAGTCATTAGTAGTTAGTAGCCGTGAGTTTTCTTTCTCTTTCACTTATTTTAGAAAAATATCCAAAAATCACAAACATATTCTTTTCTATGTTTCCCACTTCTTTGTGTTTCACCGTACTTCTCTTTTTATTCTTTATTTTCTTTTCTTTTCATTCTTTAAAACTTTGAAGAATTTTTAACATAAACGTGAATCAACCGGTAAAGCTTCTATCGCCTCCCGTCCTTGTGGATACGACCCGTATAGCCACTTCGCTACTACGGAAGAATCGCAAAAGCAGTAACTTCGATCCCTGGCAACGGCGCCAAAATTTGATCGGCAAAAAGCAAGCGCAAGAATAAGTAAATAGAGTGTGGGTCGAAGTTACTGCTTTATTTCTGTAACGCTAATATCTTTGTTTGAGTGTTGACATATATTCTAGATCCTACAATTGGTATCATCTAGGGACCAACATAACTCTACCGATTGGACCCAAGAATCATGATATTTTGAAAACCAAGATTCAATTTCAGCACACCTATTGGAACTTGACCAAACTCCAAGTTTTGAAAATCATATTGACATTTTGACAAGTTATCCCTTTTCTGAAATTGAAATTGAACATGAAAGTGAGGTAATTCTATTTGACTTTTTGACTCAATAATGACTCCAGTATCTTTAACAGATTTTTTCTCTATTCCGGAGCCAACAATGATCCTGCTTCAGTACACCGTGAAATTGAATCACCAATATTTTACGATTACATGCCGTTAATGAGGAAAGTGTGTGAACATCAATTCTTTGGTTTGGACCCCATTTTTGAACCATTTTCGTCTCTCACTTTTGAATCTCGACTTGATCTGAGTCAAATTTCAGAGTCGGTATCAGTTTTTGTTCCTGTTTATTTGAGTCTAAATCAATCATCTTTTAAAATCACACTTCATTTTGGATAAGGATGTTGAACAAAATGACTTAATAATTAGTTTTGAAAATTAAAAATTAGTGGGATACATTTTTAAATAAAATCATTCACTCAATCATTCTCTTGCTTTGTCATATTAGAGGTCACTGGTGGGTTTCTGCATGATCCACAATTTCTAAATTGGGTCGCATTTCGTGGACCAATTAGACCACCACTATAATGGCCACCATGAGGTAATTTTTCTTCCCTTTCTATTTGTTTCATACATATACGCATTCATGATGCATTAAGGACAATGCATGAGATAAGTGTGGGGAGGATTTACTAATATAGTTTGTTTTATATTTTCTTTCTTTTATACTTCTTTATAGAAAGTGTTTAGATTTTCTCCTTTGTATAGAAACCCTTTATTCTTTTTCTTTTCTTTTTACAAATTTTTTTGAAATAAGAGAAATAGTTTTGATTTATCTTTAAGAAAGTTAAAAGGATCTTAGGAATTAAGAAGACCTATTATGAATTCTTAAACCGAGTCAAAATGATAGATCTTTTTTAAATTTTAGGATAAAAAAGTGAGATTGGAAAGATAATTTGTTCTTGAATTTTTTGCCTTTAATATACGCACTTCACACTTACATAATTTTCTGGGATTGAAACAAAGACTGAAAATGCAATAAAAATATGTAAAAAAATGATGATAAAACCACTTATTGAAGCTAGGCAGTTATGCCTCAGGAAGCATAATTATTCACGCCTAAAATGGTGGACAAAAATAAAATAATCCCCTTTACGTTTGTGGCCTTGTTTACTCGAGTACTTAAGCCCGAGGGATGTTTTCTCATCTGGTGCCCTAAAATCATCTAGTTTGGGAGTAATCGGGTAAAGATTCACTACCTGGGTTAGCTAGAAAGCCTAAAAAAACTAAGGGAATAGAAAAAATAATTGATATAAATAAATGACAAGAAAATTAGAGCCGATATCCAAAAAATCTTTACTGTTCACAAAGTGCATATTTTCTAAGAGCATTTATGAAAGATCAAAGTATCAATTCAATTTTAAATTCTTACATTTAATTTATAACAAGATCTTGCATTTAGACTTAGTTTAAGGAAGAATAATTTCTGGTTAACCTATGACTTTGGATCCCTTAAATTTCCGCAAAAATATTTCAACACTTTTCTTTATTTCAAAATACGTTTTTAAAATACTAACATTTGATTTCTTTCTTTATCGATTTTGTGAGTTTAATCTGCTGAAAATCCTCAGGAGACAAAACTCCTCCTCTAGGGGAAGCCTAGAGGTTTAACGGCTTGTTGCACATGCTAAGTGCAATCGCATCACTTGCGAAAGTGGTGTAATAATTTTCTTAGTTTTTTCTATTTTCCTCCGAACGAGCAAAAGATAAGTGTAGGGTGTGATTAGTCTCTAAACATGCATATTTCATACCACATCTTCATGTTTATTTAATATTAAATTTCGTCAATAATATCTCTCTTGTATGTTTCCAGGTCTATGGCATGAAATGAAGAAGAAGCCTAAAAATCTTATTTATTTGGTTACTTAAAGCCTACACATATAGCCATTGACTTTGGACGGTTGTTTTGTCGAAACCAGATGCCTATATTCAGAAACTAGAGGCTACAACCGATAGGGGGACAAACTGTCAATGCGTGCCAAAGGTGCCGCGCACGTGCGCCAGTACGATCGTGAAAACGCGCCCTGGCCACGTTTTCGCGCCGTACAATGGAGCCGCTCGTCGTGATTTGCCTGGTGCCCCCTTTTGCCCATAAATACCCTAGGATTTTCAGAGCTCAGAGAGAGGAGATTTTTAGGGTTGTTTTATCTCCATGTATATAGATTTTAGAGTAGTTTATTCTCTTTAGTTTAGGTTAGTTGTTCTTCTTCTTCCTCTTTTGTATTTTTCATTTCTTGTAGAACTTGTAATAGGAAAGAGAGTAGTACATAGGATGAAAGTAATAGTTCTTTTAATGAAAGGTGACAATCTATGAAATGTTCTCTCTTTATCTCTTCTTGTTTTCTTCTCTCTAACTCCTATTACATGCTTAACTGATTTTCTCTCATGGCAACTTACTACTAACCACTAACTTGCTTATTCCTTACTTGATAATCCACATGAATCTAATAGCTTTTACTTGGCCTTGCACTTGCAAAAGCCATTGATGGCTCATGATGATGGATTCTAACACTCTAACATCCTAACTCTAATTACTTTATTTTAGGCTTGCTCTTGTTTAGTTTTTATGATTTAAGTGTAGCTTGCAGTTGTTTGTTGAGTTTGAATGTGATGAGTTATTTTATGGGTCATGCTTTGAGATGCTCTTGAACCAAGGACTAGTGATGGCCAAGGATACATGTAAGATAACTATCAATAAGAGATTTTCATGGTTAGTGGAGCCATTAGTAGTTGGTAGTCATGAGTTTTCTACCCTTTTTTACTTTGTTTTAGAAATAATTTCAAAAATCACAAATATCTTCTCTTTAATGTTTCTGTCTTTTGTTTCCACCATACACTTCTCTTTTCATTCTTTGTTTTCTTTTCTGTTCATTCTTTAAAACATAGAAGAAGCATTAACACACATATGAATAGACTAGTAAAGCTTCTATCGCTTCCCGCCCCTGTCGATTCGACTCATTTAGCCTTTATGCTATAACGGAAGTATCGAGGAAGCTAAAGTACTCACTTTAATTTTTAATTTCAAAATGACACTTTTCGTGCACAGTTTTCCTCGATCATTCACTGATGAAAGCATAGAGAGGAAGAGAAAATTCATAACGTTTTTTAAGGAAAACTAGTATATTGGACATATATTATGCACATTAAAAAATAATAATAAAATAATAAAGAAAAATGACTATCCATTTGTGCTCATTGATATTATCAAATAATTATAACTATTTAGTATAAACTATTATGTTATATGTTTGATAAAAAATGTGATTTTATTTAAGACTATACAAATTATGATACAATAAGAAAATCAAATTCTTATCTAAATTTAAGCATGACATTTAGCCAATGTAAAGGAATATAAAATTGAAAGAGTTATTACAGATTGATATCTACCATGTTAGTATAGATGAGATTGCTTCATTTTTTTGAAATATTTGGAAGTAACATAATTTATTGAAAATAAAAAAATTGAGAAAGAGAATGATTCTTTATCGTCAAAATTGAATGTTTTTTAAGAAATAAATCTTTGAAAAATGAAATTTATTCTTTGAAAAATTAAATTAATTTGATTTCCAATGAAAGAGTTTGTTTTTCAAAGAAAAGGATGCTCTGAAAACTCAATTTGATATTATTTAAAAAAAATGAAAGTTACATGTTTCTTTGAAAAAAATCTAAAGAATTTTGTTTTTCATGCTAACATTGCTACTTCTACTATTAACAAGAATAAGATTTGTGTTGTGAAAAATAAAACTGATTGTTTGGGCTCAACTTTGAGCCAATATGCTTTTAACTACAATAGATTGAAAATTATGTTTCAGAAATAATATGTTCCACACATACATGCACATACTCTCCGACATACACATACACATCATGCTCATAAGCACGCCCATGTATACTTTAAATTTTGACCGCAGAGGCCATTTTGCAAAATTTATTTTGATAGAGTAAATTTTATAAATTTTACAAATAAGAATATTTGAGTTCATTAGAGTACTAACCCCTAAGGACCCAAGAAAGTATGGGTACAAATACATACATTGGTTTTATTTAGTGTGGGTGTATTCGCTCTCAAAACGTGAGAGACTTATTACTTTAATAGTGGATGCAATCGGAGCTTAATGGACAAATCAATCGATACATCACTATCAAGGAGTTAATATTAGAATTCACTTTTGGTTTGGATAAATAGAATTAACCTTTTCGGTATCACAAACTATCTCTATCCTCTACTTTAGTTTATATATGCATTGATTGGTTAATTATTAACAACAACATCCTGTTCCCAGAATACGTACTTAGATACATATTCTGATGTTTTGACTGTATTTTTTGATTTACTTCCCATATTTGTTTTGTTTAATGATTAATTATGTCATTATCTTGCATTGGTCCGGATTCGTGAACTTGAAGTCAGCCTAGTCAGAACTAGGGAACCGATTCTAGTGTATTTCTTTATTTAACCTTTCTAGTAGTCAGATTTGACCGATTTTAGTTTTAAATACTGTTTTCCAATATTTTAGAATTTTCATGATTTTTCAAATTTTTTTGAAATATTTTTATAAAAACCTAAAATGGGGATTAATTGGTACCACTGGTTTTTTCCTAGATTTTTAATTTATAAATGGAGTCAAAATTTGAGAAACTGCTTTCAAATATTTTCTTAGAATAATATTTACTTTTTTAATACATTTTTCAGGAATTTTTAGAATTTAACATATTTCGACCGGATTTGGGTGTCGACCAGTATCGGTGGTCGATTCTAATATTTTTAATTTGAAAATCATAAATAATTTCTTAAAACAGATTTCATCATAATTCTTAGAATAATATTCTTGATTTTTAAGAATTTTTACGGGCCGTTCTGAGATACTTGATTTTGGACGATTTTGGTATTTTCCGAAGGTTTTCTGATTAGTCTACAATGTTGCATTATTATATCACATTTCCTACCGATTTATAAATAAAATATCATTTCTAATTGCGTTTTGTCTACTTTACAAATAAATGAAGAGTCCAATGGCCAAAGGGTAATAAGAGCTTAATTAAACCCATTTTTGGGTAATTAAATCCGCAATTCTTGGAGGCCAAGTAAGGGATCTTGTAGAAGACACATCGAACCTAGACCCTTATGCATGTCAGACGAATATATGGACGAAAATACCCGAAATGGAGTATACCAAGAAAGTCTTAGAAGCGACGGGAACCTCTCGCCAAAAACCAGGGACCTAAGTCCCTGGTATTACCACGGAAACACGGCAGCAATATGGTGGGGCCACGCGTCGATCTTCGACGCGTGGCCCCGTCTCGTATTCTGGAACCTTCTTCTGCCTATAAATAGGGTAGGGTTTGGCTGAAACGCAAGCAGTTTTTGATTTTAGGCTAGGTTTTCTATCTTTAGTGTAGTGTAGTGCAGGTGTTCTTCTCATTTCTTTTGTATTTTAATTTTTTGTTAGATCTTGTAGTAGGGCTGAGAGACTTAGAGAGAGATAGAGAGGGATTGATATAATAGATGATAACAATCTATGTAAAGGTGTCTCCTTTCTTCTCTAATGTAATATTCTCCATCTTCTACATGATGCTTAGCTAGATTTTCTTCTCATGGCAATCTAACTACTAACCACTAACCAACTAACCACTTATTTGATAATCTACATGAATCTAGTAGCCTCTACAAGGGCTTGCTCTTGCAAGAGCCATTGATGGCTCATGATGATGGGTTCTAACATCTAACTTGCTAACTAGCTAACCAAACTAATTGATCGGTAACTAATATTGCACATTTATTATCATATTCTCATATCTATTATTAAATAAACTCTGCTTTTTCCTAATTATTGTTTGATTTATTTGCAGGCCCGTTCGTAAAGGAGAGTGAAGAGAAATGAGCCCAAAAGCCCATCAAATTCTGAATTAAATCAGAATAAATTCGAAAACAGGAAATCAGGACAGATCTTGGCAAATTAGAGAGGTTAAAAACTAGTTGAAATAAATCCCTACAAATCAATCAGTTGAAACCAAAAATCAAAGGCCGTTTTATCACAATTCTGGAGATGAAATAGGAAATCCAGCTGTAGATAAAGCCAGAACAAGAAACCAGGAGGTACCACCCCCCGGTTGTGGCCACCTGACCACAGCCAGGCCGCAAAAACACGGCCAAACCCGCGTTTCCACGGCCTTATCATGTCAGTTGGGGGAGCGTTTGCTCCCCTATCTCCTCACACCTCCCCCCTCTGGGTTTTTGCCTATAAAAAGTAGGGTTTTCACTGTAAATGGGACGACCAAATAGAGAATAGAACTTAGGATAATTTGTAGTTTGTAACTTAGCTTTTTAGTTTTCTTTTTATGTAATTTTTACTTTTTGTAACTGAGAGGAGACACGACTTTCATGGAGGAATGAGAGCAAGCTTGTACTGCAGGTGACACCAGTGTAAGTGATCTCTTCTTTCATTGTTATTTGAATCGAATCAAAGTTTCTTTTTCTTTTTTTACTCTTGTTTTCTTTTACTTTCCTCTGATGTGTTGCAATCCCAGAGAATCCGATAGCCTCAAGACTGCTTAGCCGTTGCAAGTGCCCTTGATGGCCTATGGTGATGAACAACCCTTCTCTTGCTAATATAGTTTGCCCTTTTATTCGTAGTGTAGATCGAGAATGGGGAAGATCCTATACGCCATGCTTGATTGCCTTCAAAGAAAGGGTAAGTCATCGCAACGGATCCAAGGTATATGCGCACTGAAGAGGTAAATAATTTTTAGGTTATCTTTCTTTTCTTTTATTCTTTAGTTTCAATATCACAAGCTCCAACCATCTTTATCACTCTTTTACATTTCTTCGTATATAATCTATTTTTCATTTTCATCTTCTTAATCTACCTTCTTCTTCCTAATTTGACTTTAACTCTTTTTCATTTTCTTTTTAAAAACTAAAGAAGAACTTTAACCACACTTTGTATCTTAAAAGAAGACTTACTAAAAAGCTTTCATCGCTAGTCCCTCCTCGTGGATCACGACCCGCATAGCCACTTGCTATAGTGGTAGAATTGAGCACATTGCACTACTGTTTTAAATGTTCTGAAATTCTATATTTGTGTGCAGGTTAAACCTCAATCAAATTTTGGCGCTGTTGCCGGGGAGGGACGGTAAGCAATTCACTTTAAAAGTTTAAATTTTTGGTTAACTTTCTTCTTTATTTTTTTTGTACAGATTTAATAACAAAGAATTCTTGCTGCAGTGGACACATAAGTGGCCTTGGACTCTGCTCAAGAAAGCAGAGCCAAGAAACGCTCAAATTGCTACAGTCCTGTGACAAACTGAGTGAACTACTAACCTATATTTTCTGCAGGTTGGCTAAATTGCGTAGTTTAAATATCTGTAGCATTTATCTCCTTGTTTGACTCACTGTATTTACATTTTTAATACAACAGTAAAAAGTTGATTGTAAATGCTAAAAATAATTTAGACTTTGCATTTAGGCACGTGTATATTTCATTTCATTTTTTATTTACTGTTGAAGAGTGCTGGAGCCAAGGTATGTGTGTATAGCATTTAGTATAAGATTCATTCTTGTATGAAATATTGCTTGAATGTTACTTTTTTTTCTATATATTTGCACACTATGCTAAATTTACTTAAGGGCTTGTCCTATAAACAATATAAGGTGGGGAAGTCATTACCCTCCCTTAGCCCACAAATAATCTCCTCACTCACTAACCCAAGCCTAACTAAAAATGAGTAGACGTTGGCCCTAGGGACATCTCGGACTCAATTAGGAGATTATCCTAAGGGGGAAAGGTGTTGGAATTTGATTCCTACCAAATCAGTGTCTATGAAGGGATTAAGGGCCGAAAGCCCGAAGGTTGGTGGTTACTTAATTAAAGAACGTCTTTAACGGATAACCTCCCACCAATCTTGCCCTGACCTGGCTGATTAGCTTGTAGTCAAAGTCTGCATTATACCTCCTATGGACAGTCTAATCAGTTAGGAGTCGTCTAAGTCAAACGTCTACCCTAACTTAGGTTAGAATTTTTTTTTGTTCGCTTATTTGTTTATTTTTTTCTTTGTTTGTGTTTTATTGTGTGATATGGCTTATAACAACAATTTTTTCAATTTTAATGGTAATCCATATTACACACCAACCTCTTTTTCGGATATTACCAACCTGGCATATCATAACTTTAACCAACCTAGTGTCCCGGATTGGTCTTATCTGAATCAATATAACCCATACCCCCAATCTTATAACCATAATTTCCAGAATAATTTCAACTCTTCACAGAGTCAGTGGGGATTCACATCCCTCGAGTCCAATTTTCAACCAACTTGTCCTCCTTATCCACCTTGTCCACAATATTTCCATGATTCATACTCAGTTCCACCAGTCAAAATAGAAAACCATCAATTTTGGAAATGAGTATGCATCACCGAATCTGATGGACTCACAATTTTACCACCAATTCCAAAATAACACTTCATCTTTTCAAGACCAATCACAACAAAACGATGAACCTATCAACTATGAAAATATGTTGAAGCCACGACTCAGGCTCAAAACGCTCGTAATCATGACATAGATATGATGGTCCAATCTCTATGTTCTCACCGTTTGGCCAGTTCTGATGTCGGTAACCATTCTGTTAGAGCCGAAGAGTCATGTTGTTTGGGAACACAAGGTTCCATTTCAGCACAATCATTTGAACTTGCCCAAACTCCAAATTTTGAAAGTGACATTGACAGTTTGGCAAGTTATCCCTTTCCTGAAATTGAACTTGAAAATGAATATGATCATGAACCTCAACTTAGTGATTCAATTCTACTTCCTGATTCAATTATGACTCCGGTATCTTCACCTGATTTCAATTTTTTTCCCGAGTCAATATTGGATCCTGTGCCAATTCATAATGAAATTGAATCACCCATCTTTGATGATCATCATATTGAACTTGACCAATTTTATAATTTTGATAGTCCCATTGATAAATTGGTAAGTTCTCATTTTTATGAAATTGAACTCAATGAGAAATGTGACCTAGATTCTCAAACTTGTGATGCAGTTCAAATTCCCAAATCAATATTGACTCCTGTTTTGTTACCTGACTTGAGTAATATTTTAGAGTCAGTTTTGATTCCCACACCTATCATTCTTAAACTTGAATCACCAATGTTAAGTCACTTTCCATTGTTGAAAAATGAATATGGACTTGAGTTTCAACTTCTTGATTTGGACCCACTTCCTAAACCAATCTCGACTCCTGAACCTTTACTTGACTTAAGTCACTTTCTTGAGTCGGTATTAGTTCCCGTACTTCCTGAGTCCAAGTCAATCATTCTATCTTTTCACACTCTATTTTGGGACAAGGCGGTTGACAAAATTGACTCTGAAATTAATTATGGAATTTGAAAATTAGATGGGGTCAAATATTTAATAAAAATCATTCATGTATATATCATTTTAGTGCGTTATATTAGAGAAATTTCTGGTGGGTTCCTCCGAACTCCACGAAAAGTCGATTGGGCCGCATTTCGTGGACCAATCAGACCACCACCGGAACCACCACCTTAAGGTAATATTTCCTTCTCTTTCTCCTTTTTCATGCATCTATGCATTAATTCATACATTGAGGACAATGCATGAGATAGGTGTGGGGGAAGGTTCTAACATAACTTAGGTTTTTCTCTTTATTAAATTTTTTTAACATTTTCTTTACTTTTAAAAACTTTTTGAAAATAGAAATAATTTTTGACATATTTTTTGTAAGAAATTGAGTCAATTTTAAGGAATAGGAAAATCAAAATTAAGATTTCTTAAACATGGTCAAAATAAGATTATTTGTTTGATTTTTAGGGTTAGTAAGATAATTTGTCAAAGTAATTTAGTCTTGATCTTTACCTTAATGAAATATGCACCCTTCATACACTTACACACTTAGGGTTCAAAAACAAAGATTCTTACGCCTTATATAAAAAAAAATAGATCTATGAAAGATGAACAAATATAATTATTGATTAGCTAGTGCTTTGGCCTAAGTAAGCCTTGGTATTTATGTGAAAGATGATTAGATAAGTTTGAGAAAAAATATATATAAAAATCCTCTGATTAAGCTGGGTATTTGTGCCTAATAAAGCATAAGTCCTTAAATCCTTGGGGTGTTTTCTCACCCGGTGCCCTAAGACCGTTTGGTTTGGGAGTCATCGGTTAAAGGCTCGTTACATGGGCAGATTAAAAAGCCTAATACAACTAAGAAATAATACCATAAAAATATATATATATAAATAAATAAGGCATAAGAGTTAGAGCTAAAGAACCCTTAGTCAAAATTTTCACGGTCACAAGGTGCATATGACTTAGGGTAAAGTAATAGACTAGATGAGAAGTACAATTTGGCTCCTTACTTTGATTGATAACAAATTTTTGAATAGAGACTAAGTTTAGGAATGAAAAATTCAGTTTTCCTATAACTTATAGATTACTTAAATCTTACAATTATATTTCAAATATTTTTCTCTTTCAAAATGCTTTTCAAAAATACTAACTCTTTGTTTCTCTTTTTTTATAGATTTTGTGGGTGTAATCCACTGAAAACCCTCACGAGACAAAACTCGTCCTGTAGGGAAAACCTAGAGGTTTAACGGTTTGTTTCATATGCTCAGTGCAATCGCGTGACCTGCGAAAGTGGTCTAATAATCTTTAGTATAGTTTAGTTATTTTTGCTTGAGGACGAGCAAAAGATAGGTATGGGGGTGTGATCGGTCGCTAATATTGCACATTTATTATCATATTCTCATATCTATTATTAAATAAACTCTGCTTTTTCCTAATTATTGTTTGATTTATTTGCAGGCCCGTTCCTAAAGGAGAGTGAAGAGAAATGACCCAAAAGCCCATCAAATTCTGAATTAAATCAGAATAAATTTGAAATCAGGGAATCAGAGCAGATCTTGGCAAATTAGAGAGGTTGAAAATCGGTTGAAACAAATACCTACAAATCAATCGGTTGAAACCAAAAATCAAAGACCGTTTTATCATAATTCTGGAGCTGAAACGGGAAATCCAGCTGTAGATAAAGCCAGAACAAGAAACCAGGAGATACCAACCCCCGGCTGTGGCCACCTGGCCACAGCCAGGCCGCGTTTCAGCGGCCAAACCCGTGTTTCCGCGGCCTTATCATGTCAGTTGGGGGAGCGTTTGCTCCTCCTATCTCCTCACACCTCCCCCCTCTGGGTTTTTGCCTATAAAAGGCAGGGTTTTCACTATAAATGGGATGACCAAGCAGAGAATAGAACTTAGGATAATTTGTAGTTTGTAACTTAGGTTTTTAGTTTTCTTTTTATGTAATTTTTACTTTTTGTAACTGAGAGGAGAGACGACTTTCATGGAGGAATGAGAGCAAGCTTGTACTGCAGGTGACACCAGTGTAAGTGATCTCTTCTTTCATTGTTATTTGAATCAAATCAAAGTTTTTTTTTTCTTTCTTTACTCTTGTTTTCTTTTACTCTCCTCTGATGTGTTGCAATCCAAGAGAATCCGATAGCCTCGAGACTGCTTAGCCGTTGCTGATCAGTACGATTTTGTCACATTTTCATGCCCATATTTATCTATCATTTTTCTATAAATAATGCTGCTCGGGTATTTTTAGTGGTGTTTTGCAGAGTGAGCTATCGAAAGGAAATTGGACCACAAAAGCGTGCTCTGGAGACTGTAAGATGTGCAACAGGAGATTGAAGGCGAGATGGGATGTTTGGCACTAGCGCTGCTCTACCACGCTCAAAACGGACACCAGATAAATCTACAGTCAATTCGGAGAATTTGAAAGTCACTTGAAAAAAACGCAATTTTTAAAGTTCAGGGATTTTAGTGCAATTTGGCATTGAGAGCTCTTCTTTATAATTAAATAAATGTTATGGACTTTTATGTAAAATAATCAAAACCCTATGTCTATAAATAGGCAAGGCTAGGGTTTTGAGAAGGAGTTTTTTTTTCTTTTCACCTGTACGTACATTTTCCAGATCTAAAATTTTGAGGCTTTTACTTTTTCTCTCTGCATAAAATTCTCGTCCACGTTATTATTTTCGTTCTTGTTTTGTTTTGATTGATTCATCAAAAGCCTCTCTCCGTTCTCTCTGCATCACAACAGCTCTTCTATCATCAAAAAGAAAAAAAAAAAAAAAAAAAGAAAAGAAGAAAGGCTTGGACGCGCCCTTCCCTGTCATCCCTGTCACAGGCGCCCAAGCCCCAGATCAAAAGAAAAAAATAAAAAAAATAAAAAAAAAGAAGAAAAGTAGACAGAGGCGCCTCTGTAGGCGCCTCCTATTTGAAGCAACAGAGGCGCCTCTGTAGGCGCCTCCTATTTAAAGCAACAGGGGCGCCAACAAGGGGCGCCCCTGCGCATTTGAAAGGAGCCCTTTTGGGTGCTCCAAATTGAAGAGGATTGCGCCCCCTGTTGCAGGTAAGTCAGTTTAATTATTTTGTTTAATTATTTAATTATTTAATTAATTAGTTAATTAGTTTGATTAATTATTTCTTGTAATTTGTTAGATTAGTTTTTCATGTTGATTGTTTATGTAAAACACTTTTGAGTTAATACTTGATTCATGCATAGCTAAATTTTCCGCGAGTATTTAGGGAGATGAACCTAACCTAATTTCATGTGATCATAAGTAGGTCTCCTACCTAGGGTTGTTGCACATACCAATTGACCTATAGCTTTTAGGAGATTATTTCTAGAGTCACTAGCTATTTGACAAGGTATGTATCAATAGTCAATGGTCCATGCTTAGGGTTTTTACTGCTTTTTCTGCTTTTAATTTATTTAGTTATTATCTTTTCCTTTGATGGACCATGTGATGCAGATAATACCCTGTGCTTAGAACTAGTGTTCAGACTTAGTTTGCCAATTAGAAATAGAGATTTAGGAAGTGACAACAAACTGGTATGGAGACCGAAATTGACTGCTTGATGCTAGTTTAGGGGATTCGATCCTAAGTGCTCGACTTTTCTAAATTAACACAAAGTTCAGAACAAAACTCCCACAAAATCTTTGATCAATTCGTCTAAAGTGCTGAAATCAAAAGAACCACCTGTCCCTGTGGATCGACCCTCAAGTGCTACATCGAACGACCGTGCACTTGCGGTTATTTAAAACGAGGAGACAGAATCTCCCCATCAAGTTTTTGGCGCCGTTGCCGGGGACCGGTGTCCTCTTTAGTCTTAGCACGTCTACCAAAAAAAATTTTTTTAAAATAAAATAAAAAAAATAAAAAAATAAAAATCATTATAATTAAAAAAATTTATTAGTGCTACCCAAACATCACACATTCCAACTCAATTTCTACGCTGATATATGTCAGCTTGGGAACGCGACTCAAAAGGACGTCTAGTCAGCATAGTACGAACGAGATCAAGATGACTGACCCTGTTCCACCAATGGTCCTCATGGACCGATGTTATCCTCCTCGATCATCACACCCGTCATGCATCAGATTGCCGGAAGCCACTGAAAACAACTACGAGTTGAAGCCATAATACATCACTATGCTCCCCAAATTCTCAGGACTGGAATCTGAAGATGCATATATGTTCATCAATGAGTTTGAGGAGGTGTGCACAATGATGAGAATTAGGCAGCTGAGTGAAGATGGAGTCAAACTATGGTTCATCCCTTTCTCACTCAGGGACAATGCTAAAATGTGGCTTTACAGCCTCACAACAAACTCAATTACTACATGGGCAGAGTTTGTTGCAGTCTTTTAGAAAAAAAATTTTCCAATGCACAAGACTGTAAGGATTCGATCTGAGATCAATCAATTTAGACAACGGGACAAAGAACCATTCTGGAGATACCTAGAAAGGTTTAAGGACCTTCTAGCTCAATGTCCCCACCATGCCATAGAAAAGTGGCGTCTCTGTCAAATAATTTATGAGGGTGTCGATTACAATTCGAAAACCCTTCTTGAATCCATGAGCCACGGTGACTTCATGAGGATGACAGATGATGCTGCATGGATATTCCTCGAAGAGATGGCAGAGAAAACCATGCAGCGGGATGGGTTTAATGAGAAGCCACCAACCACAAACTCAACCACCACATCGAGGAGTGGCATACATTCGATCGAAAACTCCATTGCAGCTGAAGCAAAGATGGCCGCACTGATGAGGAGGATTGAAGTGTTGGAAAGCAAGGGGACTCCTCCTCAGCAGTTCGATCAAGTAAATCAGACCTCTGTATCATGTTGCTTTAACTGTCAATCTCCAACTCATGTCATGGAAGATTGCCCATTCCTTCCAAACCCACTGATGAATAGTCAGGGACAACAGTTAAACGCCACTTATCAGCGACAAAGGAATGATCCATATGCACCAACATACAATCCAGGGTGGAAGATGAAGGGTTCACCTAGAGGGGGGGTGAATAGGTGAAGGCTAATCTAATGGTCACTTAATGATGAATTATGCAAATAATGCGGAAGCTAAAAGCAATTATGACCTAATTAAAACTTTTACACTAAACACAACGTATAACATAAGAGTGTTGCCGAATTCCCCGTGAAGGGCTCTGGACAAACTCCTCTAGATTCCCCTTGAATGGGTTGAGGTGCCGCGTTGGCTCTCTTGGTTAAATACAAGTGTTAGTCAACAAACCCAAGCAAGTATACAATATGAGCACAATGAATATCAAGCATGTAAATGAAAGCACAATAAATAGCATGCAAGATATAAAAGAGACAAAGAGAGAGAGAGAGAGAGTGAGCAATCGCAAACACAAGGGTATGTTTCGAGGTTCGAGCACACTTGCTCTACATCCCCGCCTTCGACACACGAAGGATTTCCACTATGCAAGATCCCACTAGATCTCTCCTCGGTGCCGCAACACCTACAAGCCCTCGGACTCTTTAGTCCCGTACACACGCAAGCTCACTAGCTCGCCAAGGCCGCACCTCAAACACGGAGTTCGCACCCGAACCTGAAACACCAAGTCCACACTAGGACCCGAAACAATCACGAGCACACTTGCCCGTCTCCTCAAAGAATAAAGAAAAGATCTTTGGTGATCACAACACTTTGATCACCTAAAGCACTCTCACTACAACACACCTATAGGATGAATAATCAATGGATAGCTCAAGTGTGGTGTGAGAAAAACAAGGATGAGAGTGGTGGAGGAAAACTCAAAGAATTTCTTTTAAACACACTCTAAATAAAACTCCCTTTGGATTGGAAGTATTAGCTCCCTATTTTGTGGAGAAAAACTTCTGAAAAGAGTGGGAAAAACTGGCTCTAAAAACTTCTCCAAATCTTGGTGAAAACAGTCCACAAACCCCCAAATATATAGGCTGTCAAAAACTAGCCGTTGGGGTTCTGACAGGCCTGCCGGTCGACCGCCCGGTCGACCGCCAACGGTTAAAAATCTGACCGTTGGAGCCTCCGATCGACCGGCCCGGTCGACCCAGTAGAACAGAGAGCACTGCTCTCAGTTCCGGTCGACCGGCCCGGTCGACCGCCCACAGAACTGCCAGACGTGCAAGGTTCTGTGCACGTCGGTCGACCGGCCCGGTCGACCGCCCTCTGTGCAATAGGTTAACTTGGAGCACAGTTTTGAGGTCTAAAACTTTCTAATTTGGGAATAAGTATATAGGATGAAGTTGTAGATATTGAAGTCTTCTTTCTAATGTAACTTAAATCAAATCAATATCAATTCAGAATTGAAAGTTATCAATAAAATACTAAAAGGTATCAAATCAGAAACTATAAACTGTTTTTAGAACAAGAACAGACTTCAACCCAATATTTGACATTCTTAACATTTAAATTAGAAAATGATTATTGAATATTAAATGTAGCTCTGAAAGTCATCTTTAAAATTCAATTTAAATCATGTTAATTGAATATAATAATCAAAAGTTATGACTAGAAAACTAAAAGAATGTCGAGCAGATCAGCAGAACGGTCGAGAGTTCTAAAATGGTTTTGGTTAAAAACACATGTATATTTGAAACACCAAAAACCAAAATGGTATTTTCTAGAACTAAAAATCTTTTATGAAAACACATATAAATCAAGAGTGTGTGTGTGATATGAACTTGAGCAATCCACCAACTATTTTATCCTTTACATTTTAACTAAAAGAAAATCTTATAAAAACAAACCTAGACACAAGTCTTGATCTTGAAGTCTTCCCTTGAAGTCTTCTCATCTTCTTGACTTGGTCCACACACGATCCAACGAGCTCAACTCTTGATGTGGTCTTGATGCATAGGCTCGTGAATCAACTGGTGCTAGCTCCAAAACTTGACTTTAAATCTTTTGTTGAAGCTCCACACCTACTAAGATCTTGATCATAAATCTGTCACTAATTAAACACAAGATCATTAGTAAACATAACTACATGAGTTGATCATCATCAAAACTAGAGTGATGGGCCTTTGGGCCAATAGAAGAATCACCCTAACCTTTCATGGAATCAAGGAGGGGCAACAAGCACCTCCCAACAAGGTGGTTCACAGTACACGAGGCCAAACACATTTCAGTATCAACAACAACAACAACCGGCCTCTGTGGCACCACAATCCACTCCAACATATGCAAATCCATCAATGCCGCCACCAGGATTTGGGAGTGATCAAAAGTTAAACACCATGGAGAAGAACTTCAACTCATATATGCAATCGACAAATCAGATGTTACAGTCTAATCAACAAGCCATACAACAACTCACGCTGCAAATGAGTAAGATGTCGTCTCAAATGAGTGAAAGGGGAAGAGGGACCTTTCCAGCCAACCTAAGATTAATCCCAGAGATACCAGAGCAAATTCGTCCAGTCATGCTCAAATCAATGCAATTCATACTTTACGATCTGGAAAGAAAGTTAACAATCAGGTTGTGATGCCTGACCAAACCAATTCCTCTCTCCCCATGGCTAATCCATCATCTTCTGGCTCAGATCAGTCTGAAGATAAAGAAACTGAGCAAATCACTGAGCCTCCGTATGAGCCACCAGCACCATTTCCTAACCGATTAAAACCAAAAAAAACACGGCGCAGATGGAGAAGATTCTAGAAATCTTCAAGCAAGTGAAAGTGAATGTTCCTCTTCTTGATGCTATTGAACAAGTCCCATCCTATGCTAAATTTTAAAGGATTTGTGCACTAAGAAGAGAGCACATCAAACGCCGAAGAAGGTCTTTCTAGCAGCAAATATTAGTGGAATAATCCAGAATAGCATTCTAGTGAAATATAAGGACCCTGGATGTCCAACTATTTCATGTACAATTGGAACAATTGTTATTGACAAGGCGTTGTTAGACTTAGGGGCAAGTGTAAATTTGCTTCCTTACTCGGTTTACAAGCAGTTAGGAGTGGGTGAGTTGAAGCCCACAAAGGTCACTCTACAACTAGCTGACAGGTCAGTTAAAGTTCCATTAGGAGAGAGTGCGGATGTACTAATTAAGGTTGGTGAATTTATCTTTCCAATTGATTTTGTCGTCCTTGAAACTGCACTGGTGGAAAATCTGAGAGGGCAAATTCCTGTGATTCTTGGCCGACTCTTCCTAGCTGCTTCAAATGCTTTGATCAATTGTCGTAGTGGGTTGATGAAACTCACTTTTGGTAATATGACAATCGATCTTAATATTTTCAACCTAGGGAACCAACCAAGTGTGCACCCTGACCAGCCTTTTGATGTCAACTGGATCCAAGGGTTACCAAGTGCACATTTCGAAGATGAAGGATCTGACATCAAGTATATTGATCAAGAGTCAGATTTTGATGAAGTAGAAAGCTGGTTTGATGAGATAACCAACATGTCAGTCAGGTTTCATTACAATGGCGAGAATCGTATCTTGAGCCAAGTTGTGCAGTATCTATACCCCGACCTTGTTTACTTGAGGAAGAACCATTTGAGTTAGAATTTGAACCCTCGTTAAATGCTCATCAGGATAATGTGATTCATGACATGCAAAATAATCATAGTAATGATAACTACAGGAGGCCAGATTCTGAGAAAATATTTCGAAATTTTGAATAAATCTTTGATGATGAATTCAAGATGTATGGGAAGCTCAAAAAGAAATTCAAATCAACAACGATCTTGGTGAATCTCATCTAGCGGACTCTAATCAGAGTTTTGAAGATATTTATAATGAAGAGATAAGGATATTTGAAGAATTGGAGCTAGTGATAAACTCTAAGTGTCCCGACTCATATCTTGAACCTTTCATTAAGGAGTGTGCACCCCAGTCTCATCCACCTGTGGAGGAGCCACCTGAGCTAGAGCCTGTGGTTAGCAAAGTTGAGATAAATATGATTCAGGGCATGTCTAGAATTCATATTAATGAAAATCTTATGAGCCACTTCAAGCAAGCTGAGTGGATATTTAACAATGAAAGTGTGTGCTGTGAGAACAAAAACTCTTGCTCAAGCCACAATGAGAAAATGAGATGGGATAATGACACTAAAGATAATAGTAGAGCATGCGAGGATGATTCTAACAATGATGTTGCTGAGTTGGTTAAACATGAGGGAAATGAAAATGATACGGGGCCGAGTGCTTATGTTAAGAGAGTGAGTCCTCTGTATGACTGGCTGAAAAGAAGAAAACAGAAGAAAAAGATGTTAAGGAAGAGGAGTATGAAAATCAAGTTTGACGGAGGTTGTGCTGAAATGATGAAGGGTTCTAATAGTCATGTCAACTCATTGAAGAGAACCCACCTCGAAAGTGGGAAGCGATAAAGGGGGAGGAACCGTCATAGCTCAAGGCAGGTGTGAGGGAAGATAAAACTTTATACATTTGTATATTAATTTTAATTTTATTTATTTATTATTTTTTTCTTTTCTTTTTTCTTTTGAGTCTGTGAGTCTTTATATTTCTCTTTTAGTCAATTGAGTCAATGTAGTTTTGGTGTCTAAAGAGTTGTTTTATGTATCTTTTTCTCTAACCTTGGTGCCAAGATTATTATAAGTGATTACAGGATAAGCGGGGATGCACACACACATGGAGTGATTTTGGTTGCTTCTGCAACTAGATTTTTCAGTGCACTGTGAGTACTTATAATTTCAGCATATTTGTTTCATACATTTTACTCATGTACGCTTGAATTGGATGCTTTATTCTGTGATTGTGTACATGTATGTGGATGTATGTATTATATGCTATATTCATTCTATCTCTGTATTCAAGTATATGCATGAGGACATGGCACATTTTAGGTGGGGGGGGGGGAAGATTCACATATTTCTTTTGTTTTAGGAGTCTTTTTGATTTTATTTTAGTTTTAGGGTTTTCACTTTATTTCTCTTTTCTTTCTTTATTTAGAGTCTAAAAAAAATTAAAAAAACTGTGAAAAATTTTAAAATTTTCTGCAAATAATTAGCTAGTATGTGAGGGATTTAGTATTCATGAGTGGATTTTAAGGGTAAGATCAAGATGAAAGAATTATAAAGTCTTAAAATAAAGATTAGAATCTAAAACGGACATACCATCTAAACTTAGTCAAGGTGATTATGTACCCAATAGCACTTACACTATTAGTTCATAGGCTTGGGATATTGATTGCAACTAAAAAAAAAGAAAAAAAGAAAAAAAATTTATTATATAGTAAAAGAAATATTAATAAGTCTTGTCTTGTGGCCTCAGTTACTTGAGTAATTAAGTCCGTAGGAGTGTTTTTACACTTATTGTCCTAAGACCATCTGGTTTGGGAGCATTGGCCCAAAGCTCGCTACATGGGTAGCTGAGAAAGCCTAATAGGATAAGACACTATAAAAATATAATAATTTTAATTATCAATTAGGTAGGTATCTTGGCATCAGGAAGCCTCAGTATCTACGCGAAAGATAGTTTAAAAAAAAGAAACAAAAAAAAGAAGAAAGAAAAAGTATAAAAGTTGTAATAAAATATTCTCAAGCTTAAGAACTACATCACGATCACGGGGTACATAGGATCTGAAACTTAGGACAGGTGGTGTAAAGTTTTAGATTTGAGACTTTATTTTATAGTCAATATGATATCTTGAATTGAGATTTTACTTGAAAATGAAACTCATGGAAATTGATGATCTTGCTAACTAGTTAAGAAAAAAAATTTGATTTGTTTTTCTTTTCTTGATTTTCGGTTATCCTTATTTTTCTTTTATTTATTTCTTAATCTCTAACTTTCTTGGATTTTGTGGGTGTAATCTACTGAAAACCCTCACGAGACAAAACTTGTCCTCTAGGGGTAACCTAGGGGTTTAACGGCTTGTTGCACATGCTAAGTGCAACCGTGATTCCTACGAAAGTGAGTTAGGATAATTTAGTTTTTCTTTTTCTTTTATTAGTTTTGCTCGAGGACTAGCAAAAGATAAGTGTGGGAGTATTTGATCAGCACGATTTTGTCACATTTTCATGCCCATATTTATCTATCATTTTTCTATAAATAATGTTGCTCGGGTATTTTTAGTGGTGTTTTGCAGAGTGAGCTATCGAAAGGAAACTAGACCACAAAAGCGTGCTCTGGAGACTGTAAGATGTGCAACAGGAGATTGAAGGCGAGATGGGATGTTTGGCACTAGTGCTGCTCTACCACGCTCAAAACGGACACCAAATAAATCTACAGTCAATTCGGAGAATATGAAAGTCACATGAAAAAAAAACGCAATTTTTAAAGTTCAGGGATTTTAGTGCAATTTGGCATTGAGAGCTCTTCTGTATAATTAAATAAATGTTATGGACTTTTATGCAAAATAATCAAAACCATAAGTCTATAAATAGACAAGGCTAGGGTTTTGAGAGGGAGTTTTTTTTTTCTTTTCACCTTGACGTACATTTTCCAGGTCTAAAATTTTGAGGCTTTCACTTTTCTCTCTGCATAAAATTCTCGTCCACGTTATTATTTTCGTTCTTGTTTTATTTTGATTGATTCATCAAAAGCCTCTCTCCGTTCTCCCTGCATCACAACAGCTCTTCTATCATCAAAAGAAAAAAAAGAAAAAAAAAGAAAAGAAGAAAGGCTTGGACGCGCCCTTCCCTGTCATCCCTGTCACAGGCGCCCAAGCTCCAGATCGAAAGAAAAAAAAAAAAAAAATAAAAAAAAAGAAGAAAAGGAGACAGAGGCGCCTCTGTAGGCGCCTCCTATTTGAAGCAACAGAGGTGCCTCTGTAGGTGCCTCCTATTTAAAGCAACAGGGGCGCCAACAAAGGGCGCCCCTGCGCATTTGAAAGGAGCCCTTTTGGGTGCTCCAAATTAAAGAAGATTGCGCCCCCCTGTTGCAGGTAAGTCAGTTTAATTATTTTGTTTAATTATTTAATTATTTAATTAATTAGATAATTACTTTGATTAATTATTTCTTGTAATTTGTTAGATTAGTTTTTCATGTTGATTGTTTATGTAAAACACTTTTGAGTTCATACTTGATTCATGCATAGCTAAATTTTCCGCGAGTATTTAGGGGAGATGAACCTAACCTAATTTCATGTGATCATAAGTAGATCTCCTAGGGTTGTTGCACACACCAATTGACCTATAGCTTTTAGGAGATTATTTCTAGAGTCACTAGCTATTTGACAAGGTATGTATCAATAGTCAATGGTCCATGCTTAGGGTTTTTACTGCTTTTTCTGCTTTTAATTTATTTAGTTATTATCTTTTCCTTTGATGGACCATGTGATGCAGATAATATCCTGTGCTTAGAACTAGTGTTCAGACTTAATTTGCCAATTAGAAATAGAGATTTAGGAAGTGACAACAAACTGGTATGGAGACCGAAATTGACCGCTTGATGCTAGTTTAGGGGATTCGATCCTAAGTGCTCGACTTTTCTAAATTAACACAAAGTTCAGAACAAAACTCCCACAAAATCTTTGATCAATTTGTCTAAAGTGCTGAAATCAAAAGAACCACCTGTCCCTGTGGATCGACCCTCAAGTGCTACATCGAACGACCGTGCACTTGCGGTTATTTAAAACGAGGAGACAGAATCTCCCCATCAGTTGCAAGTGCCCTTGATGGCCTATGGTGATGAACAACCCTTCTCTTGCTAGTATAGTTTGCCCTTTTATTTGTAGTGTAGATCGAGAATGGGGAGGATCCTATACGCCATGCTTGATTGCCTTCAAATACAAGGAAAGTCGTCGCAAGGGATCCAAGGTATATGAGCACTGAAGAGGTAAGTAATTTTTAGGTTATCTTTCTTTTCTTTTATTCTTTAGTTTCAATATCACAAGCTCCAACCATCTTTATCACTCTTTTCCATTTCTTTGTATAATCCTTTTTTTCATTTTTCCATCTTCTTAATCTACCATCTTCTTCCTAATTTGACTTTAACTTTTTTTTATTTTCTTTTTAAGAACTAAAGAAGAACTTTAACCATACTTTGCATCTTAAAAAAAGACTTACTAAAAAGCTTCCATCGCTAGTCCCTCCTCGTGGATCACGACCCGCATAGCCACTTGCTATAGCGGTAAAATTGAGCAGCTTGCACTACTGTTTTAAAAGTTCTGAAATTCTATATATTTGTGCAGGTTAAACCTCAATCACTAGCTCTCTCTTATTTCATGCTTGCTTCTAATGGTTTTGATGATCTAATGTTTGTATTAACTTGCTCTTGATGAAAGTTTGAATGTGAAGAACCATCTTATTTGTCATGTTTTTGTATTGTCTCTTGAAGCTAAGGACTAGTGATGGCCAAGGATCTATGTGAGGTAACTATCACTAAGAGGTTAGAATGTGATTGAGGCTTAACCTGCACATAAGAATACAGAATTTCGGAACTTAGAATAAAGAGTGCAAGTACTAAATACTACCGCAATAGTAAGTGGCTATGCGGGTTATGATCCATAAGAAGGGACTAGTGATGGAAGCTTTTTAAGCAAGCTCTCTTTTGTGCTACAATTAATGGTTAAATTCTTCTTTCAGTTCTTAAAAAAGAAAAGAGAAAAAATGGAGTTAAAGTCAAGTTAGGAAGAAAGTGATAGAATGAGAAGGTGGAGAAAATAGAAGTGATATGTGCAAAAAAATTGAAAAAGAGTGAAAGAGATTTTGAAGATTGTGATGTTGGTAATTTACGCTAAAAGTTAAAAGAAAGAAATTAAAAATAATTACTTACCTCCTTTGATCAAAAGCTTACCTTGAATTTTTGCCGACGATGTTACCTTGAAGTGGAGGTAATCAGCGCATAGCCCATAAGAGTTGATTCTTATCTCTTCCACATTACATCACTTGGATAGCAATTGGTACAAGAATGAGAGAAGTAGAAAAGACGAATAACACAAAAATAAAGTACATAAAAATGGTAATTATAGATTCGATTTTATAACAATAAGAGAAAAAAAGAACAACTTATACCGGTGTCACTCTCAGTACAAGCTTCATTCTCATTCCTCTATGAAACTCTGATCTCCTCTGAATTACATAAATGAAAACTAAAAATTATATAAAAAGAAAAGCGAAAACCTACACTAAAAAGAATGAAAAGTGGACTAAATTCTATCTCTGCCTCATCCTCTTTTTTGCCTTTGAGATTGCAGGTATTTATAGGAGAAATACAGAGGGTAGAGGAGTATGAAGATAAGGGAAGCTGGCTATATCTGAATTTGAATCCTCCCCTTATCTCTAAACTTGATTTGATGTGGATATTCAATTTTGATCTGTACCTTATTGGCGTATTGATTACTATATATCACTTATCAAATGACAGAGTTAGAAATACTGATCAACTTAAGAGTTGTATCCCTTTAGGTCCTCTTTCTGGATCATCTTGAATCACCAGATTTGAATTCTCGTAGAGAAAGTTATGATTCACATACTAAAATGTATACAGCTAGAATTTGAGTCAAATTGTTTCATCTCATCTATTGATCTTCTCTCTATCTATTTATCCCTTTGAATTTGGACTCTGTATTTGACATTATCCTTGGTTGATCTTTAGCTTTAACAATTTGATTTACAAAAAACTGAATTTAACCAACTGGATTTGGGATCCTCCTCCTCTAACCAAATAGATCTAGTTAAATCTGAATTTAACTGATATTTATTTGATTTTATCCTCTTTCTCCCTATGATTATCTTCTGCAAAATAGACATTTAAGACAAGAAATTTTGCAGATTTATTACATGATAAATGTGGATATGTAATAAAGAATAATGCAATAAATGTGTGCAATCACACCCACACACACCTATCTTTTGCTTGTCCTCGAGCAAAACAAAAAAAACTAAATCAAAGATTATTAGACCACTTTCGTAAGTTACGCGATTGCATTGAGCTTGTCTAACAAGCCATTAAACCTCTAAGTTACCCCTAGAGGACGAGTTTTGTCTCGTGAGGGTTTTCAGTGGATTGCACCCGCAAAATCCATAAAGAAAGAGAAAATTGTTAATATTTTGAAAACACATTTTGAAAGAAAAATATTTGAAATATTATTGTAAGATTTAAGTAATCTATAAGTTATAGGAAAACTGAAATTTTCCTTCCTAACTTAGTCTCTATTCAAAAATTTATTATCAATCAAAGTAAGGAGTCAAATTGTGCTTCTAGTCTAGTCTATTGCTTTACTCTAAGTCATATGCACCTTCATGACCGTGAAGTTTTGACTAAGGGTTCTTTAACTCTGACTCTGATGCCTTATTTATTTATTTATTTATTTATTTATATATATATTTATTTATTTTTGATGATATTATTCCTTAGTTCTATTAGGTTTTCTAATCTGCTCATGTAACGAGCCTTTAATCGGTAACTCCCAAACCAAACGGTCTTAGGGCACCGGGTAAGAAAATACCCCCAAGGACTTAAAGACTCGAGCAAATAAGGTCACAAAACTAAGGATTTTATTATATGAACCACTTTTAAGTGTGAATACTTATGCTTTATGAGGCACAAATATATAGCTTAATTAAAAGATTTTTATAGATATATAATATTTTTTCTTTTTTTTCAAATTATCTAATCATCTTTTGTATAAATACTAAGGCTTGCTTAGGCCAAAGTACCTAGCTAATCAATAATTAGATTTGTTTTTTTCATAGATATACATACATATATATATTTTTATAAGGCATAAGAATCTTTGTTTTTGAACCCTAAGTGTGTAAGTATATAAAGTGCGCATATTTCATCAAGGCAAAGATCAATACTAAATTATTTGACAAATTATCTTTCTAACCCTAAAAATCAAACAAATAATCTTATTTTGACTAAGTATAAGAAATCCTAATTATGATTATCCTATTCCTTAAAGTTGACTTAATTTCTTACAAAAAATATGTCAAAATATTGTTTTTATTATCAAAAGTTTTTAAGAGTAAAGAAAATGTTAATTTTTTTTAATAAAAAGAAAAAACCTAAATTATATTAGACCCTCCCCCACACCTAACTCATGCATTGTCCTCAATGTATGAATTAATGAATTGATGCATGAAAAAGAAGAAAGGGAAGGAAAATATGATCTTAAGGTGGTGGTTCTGGTGGTGGTCTGATTGGTCCGCGAAATGCGGCCCAATCAAATTTGCGTGAAGCTCGGAGGAACCCACCAGAAATCTCTCTAATATAACCCACTAATGATGTATACATGAATGATTTTTATTGAATATTTTACCACATCCAATTTCTAAATTTCATAATTAATTTCGGAGTCAATTTTATCAACACCCTTGTCCTAAAATGAAGTTTGAAAAGATGGAATGATTGACTTAGACTTAGGAAGTACATGAACTAATACCGACTCAGGAATGTGACTTAAGTTAAGTAAAGGTTCAGGAGTCGAGATTGGTTCAGGAAGTGGGTCCAAATAAAGAAGTTGAAACTCAAGTCCACATTCATTTCCCAACAAAGGAATGTGACTTAACATTGGTGATTCAAGTTCAAGAATGACTAGTGTGGGAATCGAAACCGACTTTAAAATATTACTCAAGTTGGGTAATAAAATAGGTGATTGAGTTTTTACCTGCACACAAAAATAAGGAATTAGATTTAGAACAAGTTGTGCAAGGTTCTCAATTCGAATCCGCGGTAGCAGTGGCTATGCGGGTCGTGATCCTCAGGGAGGGACTAGCGATGGAAGCGTTTGTAAGATTCTCTAAAATTTTTATTTATTTTATTAGTCATGATGGTATTTACAAGGAAGTGTGGTGAAAAGAATTTGACAGAGATAGAGATAGAAATCTAAACTAAAGAAAGAAAAGAAAGAAAAACTTATAACACGTACAAACCTCTTCAGCCTGCTTACCTTTGATCCGTGCGATGATTTATCTTTTCTTGAAAGACTTGCAAGTATGGCGTATAGGATGTTCATCGCCATAAGCCATCAAGGGTTCTTCTTTGGCTAGGCAGTCTCAATGCAATTGGATCTCATTGTTCACAAGGCATTAGAGAAAAACAAATGAAGAAAACAAGAATAGAGAAATACAAGAATAAACAAGAGTTGAAGAACATAAAATAATAAAAGTACAAAACGAACCTTAAATGGATTTCATTAACAATGGAAGAAATAGTAGGCTTACACCGCTGTCACTTCAGTACAAGCATGGACTCCTTCCTCCATGAAAGCTTCCTCTACTCTCAGTTACAGAATTTACGAAAGAAAAACGAAAAGAAAACCTAAACTAGAAGAAAGAGAAAAACCTAAAAACCCTAGCTTTTGGCCCTTGGCTCTGCCTCTGGACGCTGTTTCTCGTTGCACTGCAGGGGTATTTATAGGTGCAGAAGGAGGTAGAGTCCCGGATAAGCTCGTACACGAAAACAGTTCCCTGGTCTCATCCAAATTGCCGCGAAAACGCGGCTTGGGCCGCGTTTCCGCGGCCTAAGCGTGTCGGTTGGCCGCGCGCTTTGGCGCGTGGCCTCTCCTGGTCCGTCCATCTGGGGGTTTCCTTCTGGAAGCTGCATCCTGGCTCTTCATCTTGGGATTTCGAGATAACTTGGGAAGCAAGTTACCCTAGATCTCAAATATCCCAAATCTTTTATCCACGAATTTCCTTATCTTTGCACTCTCTTCTTTGGCTTTTATCCTCATCCTGCAAGTGTTTAAGGTTGGATAAAAGTCTATCCTTTCCTCTTTTTTGATATTTGCAACTTTAGCCCTTGTGTATTTTCACTTTTGACATTTGGTATTTGCACTTTTGCACTTGGGCTTTGAATGTGGGCTTTTGGGCTCTTTTTAGGCTTTAATTCTTTCTTTTTATTATTTCGAGGCCTGCACACAATAAATTACAAAATATTAATAAATGTGTAGAATTATATGAATAAATATGAAAATGTGATGGTAAATGTTATGATAAAAATGCACTTTTCACTACCAATCACACCCCCACACTTATCTTTTTGCTCGTCCTCGAGTAAAAATCAAAGAAAAAGAAAAGAAAAATTAATCTAACCTAACTCACTTTCGTAGGAATCACGGTTGCACTTAGCACATGCAACAAGCCGTTAAACCTCTAGGTTACCCTAGAGGACGAGTGCTGTCTCGTGAGGGTTTTTCAGCAGATTGCACCCACAAAATCCATAAAAAGGTAAATATTTGAATTATATTTGAAGAGACTAAGTAGTCTATAAGTTTTAGGATTATCATTTTTATTCATTCTTCAAACTTAGTCTTTATAAAGTAAATTGTTTTCATTTTTAAGTAAGGATCAAAATTGAATTTTGTGTATAGTCTTTTTCGTTACCAAAAATCATATGCATCCTTATGAATTTTTACTAGGAATTCCTTAACTTGGACTTTCATGCCTCTATATTTTTTTCTTTTTTTTTGTTTTTTTTTAAAATATGTATAACTCATCTAATTTTCTTTCGTGTAAGTATCAAGGCTTCTTGAGGCCCTCATACCTAACTAATTGATTATTAGATGTGTTACTACATATATTATATTTCTTAGTCTTCTTAGGCTTTCTAATCCACCCATCTAGTGAACTTAAAGTCGGTGGTTCCCAAACCGGTCGGCTTTAGGGCACCAGGTGAGAAAACACCTCGCGGACTCAATTCGAGTGAACTAGGCCATAAAACTAAGAGCTTTATTTTATTTATTACTCACCTTTAGGCGTGAATACTTATGCTTCTTGAGGCACATGTATCCAGCTTAATTGGTAATTTTTTTTTTAATTTATATGAGGCACAAGGATCTTTGTCTTAGAATCCTAGATATGCATTAGGTACGCATGTTTCATTAAGGTAAAAATTAAGACTAACTACTTATTCAATTTCTCCTCCTATACCTAAAAATTCAACAATTTATTTATTTTGACCAAGTTTTTAGAAATCATAATCATTATTTTCCTAATTCTTAAGACTAACTTAGATTTCTTTCAAAAGATAAGTCAAAATATTGTCTTTTTTTTTAGCAAATTTTTGTTAGTTTCTACCTATGTTAGTATGTTTGTAAAGCCCACCCCCACACTTATCTCATGCATTGTCCTCAATGTATGAATGTATGCATATATGCATGAAATAGAGCAAGGGAAGGCGGAAGTTACCTTAAGGTGATGGTTCCGGTGGTGGTCTAATTGGGCCAAGCGTTACTACCCAATCAAGATAACGTAAAATTTGGTGGAACCCACCAGAAATTTTCTTTACATAACCCACTAAAATATATGTATAATTATTTTTTAAAATTTTCACCCCATCAAATTTTCAAATTCCATAATTAGTTTCAGAATCATTGTGTCAACCTCCTTGTCCCAAAATGGAGTATGAAAAGATGGAATTATTGACTTGGACGTGGGAAGTACGGGAACGAATACTGACTCAGGAAAGAAACTCAAATCAAGTAAGGGTTCAGGAGTCGGTCTAGGTTCAGGAAGTGGGTCCAAATCAATAAGTTGAAGCTCAAGTCCACAATAATCTTCCCTCAATGGAATGTGACTCAATGGTGGTGATTCAAGTTCAGGAATGATATGAGTGGGGATCAAAACTTACTCTAAAAGATTACCTAAGTCGGGTAACAAAACAGGAGTCAATAATGATTCGGAAATTTTAACTTGATCACAGATTTGAGAATCTAGGTCACATATCTCATTGGGTTCAATTTCATAAAAGTGAGAACTTGTCAATTTATCCATGGGACTTTCAAAATTGCAAAATTGGTCAAGTTCAATATGATCATCAAAAATGGGTGATTCAATTTCATGATGAATTGGAACAGGATCCAATGTTGACTCGGAAAAAGTGAAATCAGGTGGAGACACCGGAGTCATTATTGAATCAGGAAGCAAAATTGAATCATCAAGTTGGGGTTCATGATCATATTCATGCTCAAGATCTATTTCAGGAAAAGAAAAACTTGCCAAGTTATCAAAATTTGAAGTTTCGGCAAGTTCACATGATGGCACTGAATTAGAATCTTGTTGTCCAAAGCAACTTGGTTCGTCGGCTCTAAGAGAATGGTCAGCGATATTAGAATTAGCCGGACGGTGAGAACGCAAAGATTGAACCATCATATCTATATCATGATCACGGGCTAATCTAGCTGAGTCATGGCAGCAAGCATCCTTTCATAGTTGATAGGTGCATCATATTGTGATTGGACTTGAAAGGATGAAGTGTAATCGTGATGAAGTTGTGAGTCGGTGGACTCACGCATAATCATGTCTGCGATTGATGGTAATTGTTGCTTGGACTCATGCATACTTATCATTTCCCCGATAGATGGTATTCTATTCTGAATGGGTGGATCTGAATATGACTCTTAGGAATATTGTGGACAAGGTGGAGACGGAGGACAAATCGGTTGAAAATTGGACTCGGGGGAAACGAAACCCCATGAACTCTGTGAAGAGTTGAAAGTATGAAAATTATGGTCATAAGATGGGGGTTATGGGTTATATTCATTCGGATAAGACCATTCCGGCACACTAGATTGGTCAAAGTTATGATATGCCGGGTTGGTAATATCCGAAAAAGAATTAGGTGTGTAATATGGATTAAAGTTGGAAAAATTATTATATGCCATATCACACAAACACAAACAAAAGAAAAAGAAAACAAATAAGCAAACAAAAAAAGAAAAAATTCTAACCTAAGTTAGGGTAGACCTATGACCTAGACGACTCCTAACTGGTTAGACTGTCCACGGGAGGTAGGGTGTAGACTTTGACCACAAGTTAATCAGCCAGGTCAGGGCAAGAGTGGTGGGAGGTTTTCCGTCAAAGATGTTCCTTAATTAAATAACCACCAATCTTCGGGCTTTCGGCCCTCAATCCCTTTCCTAGACACTGATTTGGCAAGAGTCAACTTCCAACATTGTTCCCCCTTAGGATAATCTCCTATTGAGTCCGAGATGTCCCTAGGGCCAACGTCTACTAATTTTAAGTTAGGCTTGGGTTAGTGAGTGCTTGGGATATGATTTTTGGGCTAAGGAAGGGTGATGAAATCCCCTCCTTATCTTATTTATGGGTTATGCTCTTAGAGTAAATTAGTGCAAGTGTACAAAATATGTAAATAAGATTCACTCAAAGCATCAACCAAGAGATGAGTCCTATTCTACATGCAATGCGTACGTACCTTGCTCCAGCACTCTTCAACAGTAAAATAAAGGAATTGAAAAGACACGTGCCTAATATGCAAACGTCTAATCAATTTTTATCATTAACAACAAATATTTTACTGTTGAATTAATTAGCAGTAAGCAGGGTTATCACAGAACAAATTTTAACAGAGAAATACACAGATATTGCAAGTTTCAGAAACCTGCAAAAATTTCAGTCAGTAGTCCTCTGCTACTGCCGCGGATCCGCGGCTATTGCCGCGTTTCTGCGGCAAAGTAGCAGGCTCTGCTGCTCTGCCTTCGAGGGCAAAGGCACAGAGTTGCTATATGTCCACTTCTGCTGTTCTTTTTCTGTTATCCAAACCTGCAAACAGAAAAGAATAAAAGAATTAGTTAATAATTTTTTATTATTAGAGAATAACTTAACGTCCCTCCCCGGCAACGGTGCCAAAATTTTGATTGAGTTTTACCTGTGCAACAAAATAAAGAAGTTTAGATTGAGAAATAATAGTGCAGACCGGGGTTCGATCCCCAGCAACGGCGCCAAAATTTTGATTGAGTTTTTACCTGCACACAAAAATAAGGAATTAGATTTAGAACAAGTTGTGCAAGGTTCTCAATTCGATCCGCGGTAGCAGTGGCTATGCGGGTCGTGATCCTCAGGGAGGGACTAGCGATGGAAGCGTTTGTAAGATTCTCTAAAATTTTTATTTATTTTATTAGTCATGATGGTATTTACAAGGAAGTGTGGTGAAAAGAATTTGAGAGAGATAGAGATAGAAATCTAAACTAAAAAAAGAAAAGAAAGAAAAACTTATAACACGTACAAACCTCTTCAGCCTACTTACCTTTGATCCGTGCGATGATTTACCTTTTCTTGGAAGACTTGCAAGTATGACGTATAGGATGTTCATCGCCATAAGCCATCAAGGGTTCCTCTTTGGCTAGGCAGTCTCAATGCAATTGGGTCTCATTGTTCACAAGGCATTAGAGAAAAACAAATGAAGAAAATAAGAATAGAGAAATACAAGAATAAACAAGAGTTGAAGAACATAAAATAATAAAAGTACAAAACGAACCTTAAATAGATTTCATTAACAATGGAAGAAATAGTAGGCTTACACCGCTGTCACCTCAGTACAAGCATGGACTCCTTCCTCCATGAAAGCTTCCTCCACTCTCAGTTACATAATTTACAAAAGAAAAACGAAAAGAAAACCTAAACTAGAAGAAAGAGAAAAACCTAAAAACCCTAAGTTTTGGCCCTTGGCTCTGCCTCTGGACGCTGTTTCTCATTGCACTGCAGGGTATTTATAGGTGCAGAAGGAGGTAGAGTCCTGGATAAGCTTGTACACGAAAACAGTTCCCTAGTCTCATCCAAATTGCCGCGGAAACGCGGCTTGGGCCGCGTTTCCGCGGCCTAAGCGTGTCGGTTGGCCGCGCGCTTTGGCGCGTGGCCTCTCCTGGTCCGTTCATCTGGGGGTTTCTTCTGGAAGCTGCATCCAGGCTCTTCATCTTAGGATTTCGAGATAACTTGGGAGGCAAGTTACCCTAGATCTCAAATATCCCAAATCTTTTATCCACGAATTTCCTTATCTTTGCACTCTCTTCTTTGGCTTTTATCCTTATCCTGCAAGTGTTTAGTGTTGGATAGAAGTCTATCCTTCCCTCTTCTTTGATATTTGCAACTTTAGCCCTTGTGTATTTTCACTTTTAACATTTGGTATTTGCAATTTTGCACTTGGGCTTTGAATGTGGGCTTTTGGGCTCTTTTTAGGCTTTAATTCTTTCTTTTAATTATTTCGAGGCTTGCACACAATAAATTATAAAATATTAATAAATGTGCAGAATTATATGAATAAATATGAAAATGTGATGGTAAATGTTATGATAAAAATGCACTTTTCACTACCAATCAATAGGAGTCAATATTAATTCAGAAATTTAAATTGGATCACAAATTTGAGAATCTAGGTCACATTTCTCATTGACTTCAATTTCATAAAAAGGAGAACTTGCCAATTTGTCAATGGGACTTTCAAGAGTATGAAATTGGTCAAGTGCAATATGATGATCATAAAAGATTGGCGATTCAATTTCATAATGAATTGGCACAGGATCCAATGTTGACTCGGGAAAAAATTGAAATCAGGTGAAGACACCGGAGTCATTATTGAATCAAGAAGTAGAATTGAATCACCAAGTTGAGGTTCAGGATCATATTCATTCTCAAGTTCAATTTCAAAAAAGGGATAACTTGCCAAACTGTCAATATCATTTCAAAATTTGGAGTTTGGGAAAGTTCAAATGGGTGTGCTAAAATGTAGTCTTGTTTTTCAAAACAACATGATTCTTCGGCTCTAACAGAATGGTTAACGACATCAGAAATAGTCAAACCATGAGAATGGAGAGTTAGAACCATCATATCTGTCATGATTACGAGCGATTTGAGCCTGAGTCATGGCTTCAAGCATCTTTTTATAGTCGATTGGTTTATCATTTTGTTACAATTGGACTTGAAAAGATGAAGTTTTGTTTTGGAATTTGGGGTGAAATTGTGAGTCCGTCAGATTTTGTGATTGTTACTTAGACTCACGCATACTCATTTCCAAGATTGATGGTTTTTTATTTTGAACAGGTAGAATTGAGTATGAATCTTGAAAATATTTGAAATCACCTAGAGGGGGGGGTGAATAGGTGATAAGGCTAATCTAAGAACTAAATGCGGAATTACAAAACAAATTTGCAACAACATTTAGTGCAACCAACGAGTGTAGCAGAATTCCCCGTGAAGGGCTCTGAACTAACTCCTCTTGATTCCTCTGAATAAGAGTTGACGTGCTATATGAAGCTCTCGTGGTTATGCACAAGTGAGGCACACAAGTAAACACAACCAAGCATATAAGAATAGGCAATATGAATCACAACCAAGCATATAAGATATGAATGATATGAATGATGCACAACACAAATAGAGAGAGAGAGAGAGAGTTAAGAGTCAATGGATCAAACGCAAACAACAAGATGTGTTTCGAGGTTCGAGCACCGAGCTCTACGTTCCTGCCTTCACCGAGAAGGATTTCCAATCCACTAGGACTACCGAACTCCTCTCTCAACCAATACAACCTCCACCGAGGCAATACAAATGGTCTACCGAAGACCGGAGTACCGAACTCCACCAATACAACCAAATTCACCTCACCGAGAGGGATACATGCACAATCCACCTCTACCGAAGAGGGATACAAATACAATCCACCTCCACCGAAGAGGGATACAAATACCAACCAACTCCACCTCACCAAGAGGGAGTAAACCACAACCTCAAGCTCTACCAAAGAGGAAGCAACCACAAAGAAAGGTTTACAACAAGGTGGTATATCTCAACCACAAACCAAATTCTTTTCCCACAAATAAATGATCCTATAGAATAGGATAGAGTGATATAGCTCAAGTGGAAAACAAGTGTTTGGAAATCAAAAACTCAAAGAAAACTATTGGGAAAATAACCAGAATAAGAATACAATGAAGATCAAAAACCCAATCCCAAAGCTTTTCTTTTTCTTGAATTTTCCAAAGCCTTTTTGAAACAAATAGAGATGATCTCTTTAAGCACTAAAACCTTTTGAAAACTTGCTGAAATAAACACGAGAGAGGAGAAATTTTTGGCTCTAAAAATCTTGGAGAAAAACCCATACAAATGGGGTATTTAAACCCCATTGGAAAACTAGCCGTTGGAGCTGAACTGGCAGCTCTGGCGGCTGGCAGTCGACCGGCCGGTCGACCGCCAACGGTCATATTTTTGACCGTTGGAAGAAGCCGGTTGACCGCCCAAACCAGAGAGCAAAGCTATCTGGCCGGTCGACCGCTCGGTCGACCGTGCCTTGAACCTGGCCAACGTGCACAAGCTTGTGCACATCGGTCGACTAATCGGTCGACCGACTCTGGGTCCGGTCGACCGGCCCGGTCGACCGCCAGAGCCTGGCAGAAGGCAATCTGGGTCAGAAAATTGGGTTTTAAATAATTCTAATAAATCCCATAAAACTTCTAAAAATCCACAAAAATAGTTTCTAACTTTATATATAATATATAAACATGTGATAAAAAATTTCAACACAAATATCAAACATTTTTAAACCATTTTTGTGTTATGGAAAAATTACCAAAAATCAAAAACTGTATTTTTCCAAACTTTGATTTTTCAAATAAACTTTGTCCAAAACATATCCAAATACAAAAACTATTTGTGTTGGATTAAGTATCATGTTTTTGTCTTTTATTTTCAAAAATATGTTTTGTTAAAACACAAAAGCTAAACACATGAATAGGCATATCAAAATAAGTTTGTTTAAAAAGTTGAAGCATAGATGTATATAGAACATATCTAATATACATTAAACAAAGTAAACTTGTATTGATACTATCTATTCATGAAAACCAATATCGGTTAAACCAAAAACTGAAAAACCAATATCCAAAACATAAAACGTGTGTGTATTGTGAACTTGAGCATATCACACTATCTAATCTTTACAAATGAATCTAAAACACAAACTAAACTATGGTACCGAGATCTTCTTGACGAACTCCGTCTTCAAGTCAACTCGATCCAAAACTCCGTGATCCACCGAGCTAGACTCCAACGAGGGCTATGAATGATCTTGATGTTCGGACTCTTGAATCACCATGTGAGAAGCTCCAAAACTCCTTTATTGAAACTAATCACCTACTAATATCTTGGTTAAAGATCTGAAACTAAACATCATAAGATTATTAGTAAACATAACTACATGAGTTAATCATCATCAAAACCAGAGTGGAAGGCCTCTGGGCCAACAATCTCCCCCTTTTTGATGATGACAAAATTCATGGAGTTATATATGCATGGATTAAAGTTAAGCTTCAAAGAAGCTCCCCCTTAACTCATGCATCACAATAAAAATAAGATATTCAATGAAGCATATGATACTAAACAAATGTATGCATCAACTAGAAGAGAGAAACATGCATAAATCAATGATAAAACTCATAAATTCTTTCAAAACAAAACATATATGTATAAACATAAATCCTGAAAACATGCATATATGCATAAACATAAATCCTGAAAACATGCATATATACCAAATACTTCTCCCCCATTTTGTCAATCATCAACAAAGGGGTTAAAGTAAAAACAAAATAATGTTCTCCCCATTTTTGTCCGAACCAAAGAATGAATAAAGGGTCACAGCCCTAATTTGTTTGATATCACCCCTTTCAATAATAAGAATATAAATCAAAACATTTTTGATATTTCTTATGTAAAGAAAATTTTGAATTTTCTCAATAAAACAAATCAAATTTTTAGATACCAATTGAAAGTATATAAGGCATTTATACCAATTGTGAGAAAATAAATAAAATCTTGATACCAATTGAAAGAAATAGATCAATAGATACCAATTAAAAGTAAACAAAATCTTGATACCAATTGTGAATATTTGTCATTTAGAATATATGATACCGAAATAAAATTAATTTTCAACATAAAGTGTGGGAGTAGAAATCAACGGTAAACAAAATACCAATTGAAAGATAAAAATACGAATTTTCTTCCCCTTTATGAAATATCAAATAAAACGGTGCATAAGCTTGTATTGAATACCAATTGAAAACTAGTCAATTGAAACATAATAGTCATTTAAAATTAAGCTTAGCATATTCAACATTTGTGCTCAACAATATAGGGATATAGTAAGCACAAATAAAACATATATAGGTGTATGAAAAATGAGTATCAATCTAAATAGATGATACCAAATGAAAACATACATACACAAAAATAATATATGAGTATACAAAAATATCAATATTGATACCAATTGAAAAGATCCAATGATACCAATTGAAACAACAATAATATCAAGTGTATACCTCATATCATCTACCACCCATTTCATGCTCAAGTTTAAAATGATTTTCACTATAAAGCATACATGTGCATGGTCTCCAGCCAACCGCCCTTAAAAGGTAGGGGTTTTCAAAAATAGGTTTGAAAAATACTACATGTTTGAAAACTCTACCATAACGAAGAATACCGCAACTAGTTAAATAGAAAAACTTGTAAACTAGAACGAAATCCTTCAAGCAAGGAATAAAAACATAATATTTTTCATGAAACATGAAATTCACATGATAGCCAACACTCAAGGTTAATGAAGCATAAATATGACTCATGAAAACAAAACATGAGTAAACAATAAAGATGAGTGTTCAAATAAAATGTGAAGAACATAATTATGAAAGATAGTCAATAAGCTCATGTGAAATTCCTTTAAACATGAAAACATTAAAAACTAAATTTTCATTAGAAACAAATTATACTTCAAGGCATATGTATGTTTTGACAAAATAAGAAATATACATACATATCCCTAAACACAATTTGAGTCCATAATAAAGATATAAATGAAAAGCAAATGACTCAGGGGTATACATGTATATTAAGGTTTGGCAAAATAAACATATACATGAAGTGAAATCACATGAACATGAAAACGTAGATAAAATAGGAATACAAGTTAGATGCATGAATCATCAAAACTAGACTATACTAGCACATCTAATGGGTACAAATAAGTGTTCAAGCTCAAACAAAAAAATTTATTTGTGGCCCACTATATGTACAAGTATAAATCCTAGTCTTAATGAAAACTAACATTTAAATATATATTCAAATCATGAAGCATAAAACGAGACATAAATCAACATGATCAGCATAAAAATGATCATTATGTATATGCATGTGCATTAGGTCTAGGACATACATATTAGTTAAAAACAAAGTGAAAACACAAAGATATAAATCCATATTAAACATGGGTGTCTCAATTAACTGCACATGTATATCACTAATCTAATAAACATGGCATAGGCACAATGAACTATAAAACAAGACATGCTATAAAACGATGAACATGAAAAGCATGTAAATATAAATGGGAGTTAGATATCGATACCAAACCGATGAGGGCACTTCTCTAGTTCTCCAAACCAAGGTGGTCCTCCCACCAAACATCCCTTGAAAGTGATGCATCGAAATAATTCTCATGAAGCTCGGAACGCATCCACTCTAAGGTACCGATACTCTTACGTCATGCGAGAGCACACACCTACATCAAATACAATAGGGGTGGTCTTTGGTACCCATATCCTTTTGGGTCCATGGGGGTTAGTACCTTTCCTAACCCAAACAAATTTAGTTGCTAAATTTACATTATATATCTTATCAAAGAAAAATTTAGCAAGGTGACCCTTACGTCCACAATGTGTACAAGTGTACACATGAGCATACAAGTGATGGTGGTGACCGTGAGTAGCATGTGTATGCCGTGAAAGGTGTGCATGTATAGATGGAACTTGTTTCTTTCGAAACAAAGATTCCAAACGTGTATGGCTAGAAACACAATGGCTCAAAGTGGAGCCCAAACATCCATATTCTTCTTTAGCAAAGATATATCATTTTCAAGTAAAGAAGGAGTGGAGCATGCAATGGGTGAAGTAGGTGAAACTACCTTAGCATGGCAAACATGTGAATCTATATTATTTTGCAAAGATTCATTTTCTTTAAACAAACATCTAAATCATTTGAAATAAAATTATTTTGTTTTTCAAAGATTCATTCTCTTTTACTACAAAATCAACTTTTGAAGACAATTTTTCATTTTTCTTCAAAATTATTTCACAGTCATTTTTATTTTTCAAAATTCATTTTCTTTTAAGGCAAGTTCAAGTTGAGATTTCAATGAATCCCTTTCATTAGAAATCTCTTCTTTCTCTTGCAAAACCAAACCAAGTTTAGAAGACAACTTTTCATTTTCTTTATTTAATGCAAAAGTCTTCTTTTTCAAAAGATTATATTTTTCTATCAATTTTTCACAAACAATAGAAAGTGTTAGGATTAACATGCTCATTACTAGAAGAACTAGCATTATCATAATCTAGTTGAGATTCTGAATATACCTCAAGGGAGTCATTCCCTTGGACCATGAAGCATTGTGACTCGGATTCTCCGCTAGATTCCTCCTCCGGTTGAATTGGCAATTGAAGCTTGGAGGTGGTCAACTTGTTCCACACTGCAAAGGCGGAATCAAAGTTAGAAACAAGCATAAGATAATCTTTGTTAAACGTGCTTCTAATAGCCTCAAGGGCTAGTGTATTGGCCCCTATATTATTGCGGTTACAAAGATAGCATTTCTTGCGGTAAGGAAAGAAAACATACAAGCCTAGGGTTTTTAAATACAAGGACATCCTAAATTTCTATGTGTCAATGTTGGAAAAATCAAACATGGGAGGTGACAAGCAATCTATGAGTGTGTGCAAACAAATATACGTGCAAATGCAAATGATAGATTAGCAAACCAAGATCTCACTCCTATGCGGTTAAACCAAATATCAGGAGCGTAGCTCTGATACCAATTGAAATCACCTAGAGGGGGTGAATAGGTGATAAGGCTAATCTAAGAACTAAATGCGGAATTACAAAACTAATTTGCAACAATACTTAGTGCAACCAACGAGTGTAGCTGAATTCCCCGTTAAGGGCTCTGGACTAACTCCTCTTGATTCCTCTGAATAAGAGTTGAGGCGCTATATGAAGCTCTCGTGGTTAGGCACAAGTGAGGCACACAAGCAAACACAACCAAGCATATAAGAATAGGCAATATGAATCACAACACAAGCATATAAGATATGAATGATATGAATGATGCACAACACAAATAAAGAGAGAGAGAGAGTTAAGAGTCAATGGATCAAATGCAAACAACAAGATGTGTTTTCGAGGTTTGAGCACCGAGCTCCACGTCCCCGCCTTCACTGAGAAGGATTTCCAATCCACTAGGAGTACCGAACTTCTCTTATAACCAATACAATCTCCACCGAGGCAATACAAATGGTCTACCGAAGACCGGAGTACCGAACTCCACCAATACAACCAAATCCATCTCACCGAGAGGGATACAAGCACAATCCACCTCTACCGAAGAGGGATGCAAACACAATCCACCTCTACTGAAGAGGGATACAAATACCAACCAACTACACCTCACCAAGAGGGAGTAAACCACAACCTCAACCTCTACCAAAGAGGGAGCAACCACAAAGAAAGGTTTACAACAAAGTGATATATCTCAACCATAAACCAAATTCTTTTTCCACAAATAAATGATCCTATAGAATAGGATAGAGTGATATAGCTCAAGTGGAAAACATGTGTTTGGAATCAAAAACTCAAAGAAAACTATTGGGAAAATAACTAGAATAAGAATACAATGAAGATCAAAAACCCAATCCCAAAGCTTTTTTTTCTTGAATTTTCCAAACCCTTTTGAAACAAATAGAGATGATCTCTTTAAGCACCAAAAACCTTTTGAAAACTTGCTGAAATAAACACTAGAGAGTAGAAATTTTTGACTCTAAAAATCTTGGAGAAAAACCCATACAAATGTGGTTTTTAAGCCCCATTGGAAAACTAGTCATTGGAGCTGAACTGGCAGCTCTGGCGGCTGGCGGTCGACCGACCAGTCGACTGCCAATGGTCATATTTTTGACCGTTGGAAGAAGCCGGTCGATCGCTCGGTCGACCGCCCAAACCAGAGAGCAAAGCTATCTGGCCGGTCGACCGCTCGGTCGACCGTGCCTTGAACCTGGCCAACGTGCACAAGCTTGTGCACGTCGGTCGACCGACCGATCGAACCACTCTGGGTCCGGTCGACCGGCCCGGTTGACCGCCAGAGCCTGACAGAAGGCAATCTGGGTCAGAAAACTGAGTTTTAAATAATTCTAATAAATCCCATAAAACTTCTAAAAATCCATAAAATAGTTTCTAACTTTATATATGATATATAAACATGTGATAAAAATTTCAACACAAATATCAAACATTTTAAACTATTTTTTGTGTTATGGAAAATTACCGAAAACCAAAAACTGTATTTTTTTAAACTTTGATTTTTCAAATAAACTTTGTCCAAAACATATCAAATACAAAAACTATTTGTGTTGGATTAAGTATCATGTTTTTGTCTTTTATTTCCAAAAATATGTTTTGTTAAAATACAAAAGCTAACACATGAATAGGCATATCAAAATAAGTTTGTTTAAAAGTTGAGGCATAGATGTATATAGAACATATCTAATATACATTAAACAAAGTAAACTTGTATTGATACTATCTATTCATGAAAACCAATATCGGTTAAATCAAAAACCGAAAACCAATATCCAAAACATGAAACGTGTGTGTATTGTGAATTGAGCAAATCACACTTTCTAATCTTTACAAATGAATCTAAAACACAAACTAAACTATGGTACCGAGATCTTCTTGACGAACTCCGTCTTCAAGTCAACTCGATCCAAAATTCCGTGATCCACCGAGCTAGACTCCAACGAGCGCTATGAATGATCTTGATGCTTGGGCTCTTGAATAACCATGTGAGAAGCTCCAAAACTCCTTTGTTGAAGCTAATCACCTATTAATATCTTGGTTAAAGATCTGAAACTAAACATCATAAGATTATTAGTAAACATAACTACATGAGTTAATCATCATCAAAACTAGAGTGAAAGGCCTCTGCGCCAACAATATTGTGGACAAGGTGGATAAGGAGGACAAGTTGGTTGAAAATTAGACTCTGGGGAAGTGAATCCCCGTTGACTCTGTGAAGAGATGAAATTATTTTAGAAATTATTGTCATAAGATTGGGGACATGGGTTTTATTGATTCGGATAAGACAAAACCGGCACACAAGGTTGGTTAAAGTTATGATATGCCGGGTTAGTAATTTTCTAAAAAAGAGTTCGGGGTGTAATATGTATTACCATTAAAATTAAAAAAATTATTGTTATAAGCCATATCACACAGGAAATATTAAACACAAACAAAGAAAAACAAACAAATAAGCAAACAAATAAAAAAAAAAAAAAAATCTAACCTAAGTTAGGGTAAACCTTAGACCTAGACGACTTCTAACTGGTTAGACTGTTCACGGGGGGTATGTTGCTGAATCTGACCACAAGTTAATTAGCCAAGTAGGGGCAAGATTGGTGGGAGGTATCCACGCAAAAGCGATGGGCCTAAGTAAGCCAAACCACCAGCCTTGGGGTTTCGCCTCTCAATCACCAACCTTAGTCACCGATTTGGCAATAGTCAGATTCAAATCAACTTCCCTTTAGGTCAGTCTCCTATTTGAGTCCGAGATGTCCCTAAGGCCAACGTCTACTCAGTTTTAGTTAGTCTTGGGTTAGTAAGTGAGGAGATTATTTGTGGACTACGGAGGGTAATGACTTTCCCACCTTATCTTCTTTGTAGGATAAACCCTTAAATCAATTTAGTGCAGTGTACAAGTATATAGAAAAAAGTAACACTCAAGCATATTTCATACAAGAATGAACCTTATACTAAATGCTATGCCACACATACCTTAGCTCCAGCACTCTTCAATAGTAAATAGAAAATGTAATGAAATAGACACGTGCCTAAATGCAAAGTCTAAATTATTTTTAGCATTTACAATCAACCTTTTACTATTGTGTCAGAAATAGATATACAATGAGTCAAAAAAGAAATAACTAACTACAGATATTAAACTTTATAATTCAGCCAACATGCAAAAAATACAGGTTAGTAGTTCACTCAGATTGCCACAGGAATGTAGAAAATCTGAGGGCTTCTGGGCTCTGCTTTTTAGAGCAGAACCCAGGGCCACTTATATGTCTACTGTAGCAAAAATTCCTTATTGTCAAACTTGTACACCAAGAACAAAGAAAAAGTTAACCAAAATGTAAATCTAAAAAGAGAATAACTTACCGTCCCTCCCAGGCAACAGCGCAAAATTTAATTGAGGCTTAACTTAT